>VBRH01000454.1:44102-57825 GCA_014578085.1 Cardamine resedifolia | reverse complement strand
TTTTTTTTTTTTTTTTTTTTTTTTTTTTTTTTGTTGATAAAGAATGTAAATATCATTTAAAGTAAAAGGCTATTTTTTCCCCCTTTTGAAAGGATAGGCTTTACATGAAACAAATCCTAAAAACATGGTTTCATGCCAAAGAAAGGTAAACAAGTGGAAGTATGAAACATTTGAGATTCATTTCATCAACTAAACCTTAAGTGATGAGGCTATTGGTAAGAAAATGTAGTGAACTCAATCTAGAGACTCTCCGAAGCGAAACTGAGAGAAGAAACAAGAGAAAAAAAGGGAACGAGAAAAACTTTAGATCGACAAAAGAACAAAGAGGAAAGTCCTTTCAATGGTACCCCTAAACAAGCAGAAGCAGAGGTACACAAGCCATTTGCGGCAGGCAACGCTTTCTCACGCTACCAAGATCCTCTTGATGTCAGTAGCACGGAGCCTAGCAACATCACATCCTCTAAAACCCTTACTAGCACCTCCAGTCGCAAAGAGCAATCACAGAATTAGCCTCATCCCTTTGCTGAAGTGTCGAATCACATACTCTTCCAGTTAGCTAAAAAAGAGGTCATTGGTATGGGCAGTAGCACACCAAGGCAACAAGAAAGCTGAACATAAAAAACAGAACACCTTGGTGCGAAACCAAGGTGAAGATGGAATCGAGATTAAGCAAGAGGGATATGCAAGTAGAATCTTGAAAGAAGCGAGTTTAAAAAGTTGCAATCCGACTCAAATACCCATGATGTTTGGACTGCAAGTATCAAAAGCTAAAGAAGAAGCAGAGATAAATGCTACAAGCTACCGAAGGAACATTGGCTGCTTAAGGTACCTATTGCACACACGTCCGGACTTAACGTTTTCTGCGGGTATTGCTAGTAGGTATATGCAAAGCCCTCGCAAGTCAAATACTCTGATATCTAAAGGGAACGGCTGCATTTGGATTGAAGTTTGGTCGAGGAGGATCAAAGAAGATCATTGGTTTTAGTGATAGTAGTCACAACATTGACCAAGACGATGGAAGGAGCACTAGATGTTTCTTCTACTTTGGATCATCACCGATCACTTGGTGTTCACAGAAGCAGAACACGGTTGCACTCTCATCATGCGAAGCTGAGTTCATGGCAGCAACGGAAGCAGCGAGACAAGCCATTTGGCTTCAAGATCTTTTGAGCGAGATCTCCAGATGGAAGACGGAGCAAGTTCTCATCAAGATCGACAACAAGTCAGCAATAACACTCACCAAGAACCCCGTGCTTCATGGTAAAAGCAAGCATATACACAAGCGTTACCACTTTATATGAGAATGCATTGAGAGGGAGCTTATCGATGTAGAACATGTACCGGGAGTTGAGCAAAAGGCGGATATTTTGATTAAAGCATTGGCGCAGATCAAGTTTGGTGAAATGAGAAGCTTGATAGGTGTGCAAGGCATGTCCAAGATCAAGTCAAAGCTTACGAGGGAGAATGTTGGATAAGCTTTGAGTAGCTTGCAACCCAAGAAGTCTTTAACAAGTCGGTTAAAGATATGATAGGCTAAAAGGAAATTATCTAATTCAAGTAGTAATAGGAAAAGAGTAGTTTTCCATTACAAGTAGGATTAGAAAATAGAAATAGCAATGTTGTGCTATGACTATAAATACTTTGATTGAGTTGTGATCAACGGTATGAGTTTTGGAGTTTAGTTTTGAGAGATTTTCTAAACTTAATAAAGAGAGTTATTCTTTAAACAAAGCTTGAAAACCTAGAGCCTTGATATATTGTGTATTTAGGGATTTTAAAGATCATTTTTACTTAAGTTTCTTGCATGTTCATTTCACATTAGGAGTCTAGTTGCATAGTTTGGTTGTTATTCTCATCTTGTAGGTTTCCGGAGTGAAGAGGAGTAAAAGGATGACAATTGGGGTGAAGATGATCAAGAAGTGGATATTAGTGAAGATCAGAGCATTTAGCGGTGTTGTGTAACGGGATAGAAGAGTCGATGGGATGTAGCGGCCAAGTAGCACGACCAAGAAGCACCGGTAAGAGCTAGCGGGTGGAAGCTAGCAGGCAGAAGCAGCCGCTGGAGTATCGCCAAAACGCCCTGGAGAAACTAGGGGCCAAGCATAGCGGTGAAGTCACGTCGCAGAGATGCAGCGGGGAGACGCCGCAGGATTGTGACCCCGATAGTTACCAGCGGTCACCATCTAGCGGGCAAACGATAACCGCTGGAAATTGATCAAAACCGTCCGTAGGAGCTAGCGGCCATATGCAGTGGGGAGGGCACACCGATAGCATCCAGCGGCAAAACCCAACGGTTTGAGGTGACCGATAGAACCGTCCTGGGTCTTCCATGGACAAGCTCCCAAACCGGTCCAATTAAATTGATTTTCTTTGGTTATGTGTTGACCAATATTTTTAGCTTCCTCCTATAAATACTCTTTACCCTATGTGGAAAAGGGGATGCTTTGTTTTTGAGATTGTCTTAGCCTCTTTTGGAAATACTCAAGAACATTGTATGTTTTTAACCTTTTAATCTATCAAGTTGCATTTTCTTCTTAATCATTCCATCTATTCACATAAGAATCATGATTATGCAAAGAATAAACTCATTGCTTTGTGTCTTCATGAAGATTAGTGAGTAGTCTTTTATGAGCTTTTGGGATTGATAGATTTAGGGTTATTGTTTGTAGATTAGTGGAGTTTAGGGTTGTAACATATTAGATCCATGCTTGGTAGGTGTTTTTAATGCTAGATTAGCCTTGATCATGTTGATTTAGAACTTATGTATTTTTACACCCACAAGGTGTTTGATGAAATGCTCGAACCAATCTATCAAAAGTTTTGCTTACCTTACTTATGAGAATAGTTGACTAGGTTGCTTAATGGTTAACTAGACTTGCTTTTATTGCTCATTGATCTTTCATTAGCTATGACAATTATTGATTAATGATTAATTAGTGAAGACATTAGTACCACGAAAGTGGATTAGTTGTCTTTAGTGTTCTAAAACCAATGGATTAGCTTTTAGAGATATAATTAAGCTCCAGCTTTTAGAGATATAATTAAGCTCCACTAGTTAGCATTTGATCGCCCTATCTTTCTATCTTATTCCCAAAAGTTTGTTTTCCCTTATTTGAATTTTCAAACCGCCATTTACTCTTTTCCCGCTTTATTTACATGTTTGTATTTTGATTTCGAAAACCAAAATTCTTTTATTGCTTTAGATTAAGTCCAAATTCTCATATTCATAGTGAGCTAATCCTATTCTTTGCGGATTCGATCCATAGCATGCTACAAGCACCATGGTTAATTGATAAACCTTCTAATATCAATTTGGCGCCGTTGCCGGGGGAATATCAATTAGCCAGTATGATTTAGATTTGATTAGAGACTAAAGCTTTACTTTTCTTCTTGATTAATGATATCATGGTTTTTATGGGTTTTAAGCCATGATATATGTATGTTATTGAGTATTTTATGTGTCTTTCGAGTCCTATTTGAGTCTTTTACAGGTTTACACACATTTGGGAGCTTTTGGATGATTTGGAGCATTTATGAAGCATTGTAGCTGAGAAGTTGAAGATGGTGCGTTTCATGACCGTGTGTGTCGATCGATACCACCTTGGTATCGATCGACACGAGCAACCATCTTGTGAAGTCTCGTTTATGACTATTGGTTTCGGTCGACACGGTGGCACACACGCGGAGAATCACACTTTTAAAGAATTACAACTTTTGCCCAGAAGTTCCTGATGTTTACAGAAGACCTCAAATTGTATTTAGCCTATATAATTAGGGTTTTTAGGTTTTATTATTTTTATCTTTGGCTTTAGCAAGAAACTCTAAGGGAGATTGAGAGCTTTGGGAGCTGATCTTACTTTGTCTACTTTGAGAAAAGATTTCGAACGCCTGTTTCTATTTCTCTCTTTTGATTCATATGATATCTATTCTATTCATGTCTTTGATTTCAATTGATATGTGTGAGTAGATCTCTTGTTAGGTTTGGGGAATTCTCATTAGAATTTTCAAGGAATGATATATTGATTGATTGGTTAGGATTCAAACTTGATAGTTCTTCACCTAGGTTGTTCTTAATGCTAATTATGGCTTGATCACCTATAAATTAGATCATATATTGTTAAATTGGCACGACAGTGTGATTTATAATCTGACATAACCTAGGGTGAGCAAATTAGATAATTGAAAAGGAATTTGGATTAGATAATTTTTGAACAAATTGAACTTGTTCTTAAAGCTTGTTTAGAACCTTAAGATTCGCAAAGGAATTTGGTTTCTTAGATTTTAGACATAGTAAATTCTCGCAACAACAGTTGGTTAATTTTATTTTAGTGATTTAAGTTCTAGAACTGGTATTTAATTCGATCCTAACTGATTAATTGATATTTATTACTTGATTTCCTGAGAAATTTCATGGGCCTTACGCTTTTTCCACTTGTTTACACAACCGATTTTATTATTGTTTTGCATTGCTTTTAATTTTACTTCTCATATTGCTTAGCTGAATTCGAAACGAAAAGGTCTATCGTGAGGAGCTAAGTCTCTGTGGATTTGACCCCTAAGTACTGCAATCGATCTCTTAATTTGGAGAGTAGCTCTAGGATTATATTTGATCATATCAAATTTTGGCGCCGTTGCCGGGGATTGTTTCCGATATATTTAAGTGTAGAATTTAGACTAAGTTTTTATTTTTCAGTTTTACTCACATCGTTTTATCTTTGCGTCTGCTGTGTTTCAGGTGTATGCTTAATCATGTTACCTGGAGCAACAAGGACAAAGAGTTTTTGTTTCTCCCGAATCAAGAGCTTGCAAAGTTAGAGCGAGAGATCAGAAAAGTAAAGAAGCGAGTGGAGATGGTTAATCCAGTGATTTTACATCAAGATGATGATGGTGTTCTTAGAGACCAAAAGGGTAATGTATGCAATAATATGGGGCAGAGACTTGATGAGAATGGAAACCCCATAGTTCCAATAGCTGCCGTGGGCGCAGAACAGGAACAAGAAGGAGCACCCCTGTGGGCACAAGGTGCGAGAGGAAGGACGCTGGGAGACTATAACATGCCTGATGAGTTCTATGCAAACATGTTTGTGATCAGACTTCCTACGTTCCAGATGAATGACTTCGAGCTGAAACCATCCTACTATACTTTGGTTGGTCAGCATCCTTTCCATGGGTTGGCTCACGAGCATCCTATGGATCACATCGAGAGGTTTGAATACTTGGTAACCAGCATGAAGCACAATGGAGTCTGCTATGACTATATATTCTGTAAGCTTTTCCTGCATTCTCTGAGTGGTGAAGCAATTTACTGGTTGAAGTAGTTACCAATAGGACCGCTCACTAATTGGGAGAACACCAAGATAACGTTTATGCGAAACTTCTATGATGACACGAGGTCAGAGGACTTAAGGAACAATATCTCTCAATTCACGCAGAGTTCTACTAAGGCGTTTAAGGCTGCTTGGGTGCGATTCAGAGTGTACCAGAGAGATTGTCCTCACCATGGGGTTTCTGAGGTTCAGTTGCTAGGTATTTTCTTCAGATGCATTGATTAGAGCTATCAGATGGGTTTAGATGCTGCTAGTAATGGGAACTTCAACACGAGATCCCCTGAAGAAGTTTTTGTGTTGATAGAAAACTTGGCGTCTAGCAATAACACCAAGAATGCTGACTTTGAGAGGTAGAAACAAGCTGGGAATATTGATGGGAAGCAGATTATTGATCGATAGTATACAAAGCTAGTATCGATCGACACGACTCATATGTCAACTTGCAACCCATTAGTGTCGATCGACACTCCATTAGCATCGATCGACATGACCCCCAACAAAAAGTCCTTGGAAAATCGAAGAAGGACACAAGTAAATCCACTAGTGTCGATCGACACCCATCTGGTGTCGGTCGACACAGAGGGTCATCTGAGATGCAAAGTTCTGAGAAGCTGCCAATCTCAGAAGAACTCGTCTACAAACCAAATGTCCCTTTCGCCAGAAATCCTAGGAAGTCTAAACAAGAGATGGAGGAAGCAAGATGCAAAGCAATTATGGATAAGGTGCTGATTGAGCTCCCTCTAGTTGATGCACTCAAGCTTTCACCTTCACTCAAGAGGTATATTAAGAGAATAATTACTAATGGTGTAAGTCCTGAGGAAGGAGCTTTGCTTACCAAGGACATTAGCATAATTTTTTTGAACGAGACCCCACAAAAGAAGAAAGGAAAGCACAAGGAAGTGATTGTCTATGAACAAGTTAGTGCCATGATCAAGAGTAGGATTTTCGAGAAGCTACCTGATCCAGGAAGTTTTGTGCTCGATTGCTCCATCTCCACATGAAGATTTTCTCATTCTCTTTGTGATCTTGGATCAAGTATTAACTTGATGCCTCACTCTATTGCTGTTAGCCTTGAGATGACTGCTTTCAAGCCAATGAGGATCTATCTTATTTTGGCTGATCGATCCAAAAGGATTCCAGAGGATGTTTTAGAAGATGTTCTAGTAAAAATTGGAGATTGCTTGATTCCCACAGATTTTGTGGTGTTGAAATATGAAGAAGAACCTAAGGATCCTCTCATTTTGGGAAGATCTTTCTTGGCTATAGCTGGTGTCATGATTGATGTTAGAAACAGAAGGATAGGTTTGAATGTGGGTGATCTAGCCATGAACTTTGACATGGACAAGCTGAGAAAGACACCCACTATTGATGGTCAAACATTCTTTGTAGAAACCTCCACTGACATTACTGCTGGATATGTCAAGGAGTTGGGTCTTAGTGAGCAAGTAAATAAGCAAGCTTTTGTGCTTGAGGATTGGAGTGGTGATCGTCTCTTCCGGACTAGGCTCCAAGAGGAGATTCAACTCACTGACAAGTTGGTGGAGGAAGACATTTTTGTGATGGAGACAGGGATTGCAGATATGAATTGCAGAAAAGGTGCAAATATCCGAGCTGTAGGCTCAGTATCAATCGACACCACCAGGGTGTCGATCGACACCAGACTCGACGAGATGGACCAATGTCAACCATGCAATATCACACTCGACATAGTGAGTCGACACAATGGCTCAGTGTCGATCGACACCATTGGTGTCAGTCGACACCCTCTGCGGGTTTATCCAGATTTGCCTGACATAACTAGTTTTCAGGATTGTCCCAATACTGAAAGTCCGAGAGCTGTTATCAAATAGAAAGCTCCACATCCCACACTCCATTCACCCCAGGAAAAGCAAAGGTACGTACTTTCTAAACCCAAACCATCTGATATTATCAATAAGACTTTTCAAGGTACAATGACTGTTTTAGAGTTAACCAAGCCACGAGATTATCGTAGAGCGCTTGTTTCTTCTTTTGATGATTTTACAGAGAAAATAAGTATCCCGCCCAGACTAACGTCCCGCTCGGCTGCTTTTCCTCATTTCCTTGGTCGTTCTCATGCACCGTCTGCTTATACTCTACCACGGATTAGGCGACAATTTTATGAGAGGCATTCATTGCCACTCCCACCTCCACCACCTCCTTATCCTCCTGTGGCTTCTTATCACGCTTAGGCGTCATTGCATTCAAGTTCGTGACGTTAAACAAGCGCTGAGTGGGAGGTAACCCACTGGTAAGTCTGTATATACGCAATTTTTTAGTCTTGTTTGAGTCTTTTGTCAGTTCTGGAACTTGAGAACTTGATATTATGCTATGTGTTACTGCTTATGATTTTTTTTTGAGTGTTCTTAATTAGCTAACAGGTTGAGTTTGTGCGAGAAACAAGTTAACTCTGTCTACGAAAACCTCTGTGACTGAACACTTGATACACATAGTTTTAACCCTATAAACTACTGCAAGTGCACAACAAATGTTGTAGAAATTTAGGGATCAAATCCAAGGACCAAGTGTTACACTACGATTTCTTTCGGAAATGAAATTAAGCTAAGACAATATGGTGGTTGATAATTTGTAATGTGAAACGAAAAGAGCAAAATTAAAACGGTTTAAATGACGATTAAAAGAGCGCTAGGTCGAGGGTTTTTCTCGGGAATTCAACAATCACGAATTAGCCAACTATTCAGAGGATAAATAAGCATCACTCCTAAACTCAAACATGAATGAATAATCAATCCACTTTCGTGGCCTCAATTACTTTGTCTAACAATTAAGTATCTAAACCGTCGTTTGAACTTAAGATCGTAAACAAGCATTCACGAGCGGGTTTAATCGGTTCAGGAATGCCTTAGCATCAACTTTCGTTGGCTAAGGATATACCGCTCATCTATGTTCTTTTCAAGCTTTTAAACAAACACTTTTGATGAGCTTAAACAACCTATGATCAGAAACTAGTTAGCTACTCTAGTTCAACCAAAAAGATCAACAATAGATAAAGAGATCATAAGATAAGCCCCTATTTGTGTCTAATTCAATGAATCATGAAACCCTGACCTAACAAATGAACTACTCAAACATAATTGCAGAGAAAAGACAGAGAAAATAAGATGAAGAACACAACATATAGAAAATCACAAAACAAAAGAGTTTAGAAGATCTTATTAGAAGAGGTTTTTGAGATGAGAATTCTTGTTTCTCCAAGCTTCTTCAGAGCAAAATATAAAGTCTCAGATCCAAATTAATTACATAAAAGTTGCCTAAAATGGATGAAAATTTGAGTTTTTATATAATGAAAAGTTTTGGGTTGAATGTCACCATCATGGAGAAACTGTCGGCAGGGATCCAGATCGATCGATATGGGCTAGATCGATCGATCTGGCCTGGATCGATCGATCTGGCTTGTACATGGTCCATTTCATTATGCGTGCATATCCAGATCGATCGATCTGGTCTAGATCGATCGATCTGGCTTTGACTCTGCAAGGCCTTCAGCTTCTTGCCAGATTGACATGTCTTCAGTAAAATGATCATAACTTTCAAACCATAACTGAGAAACATCTCAAACCGGTGCCAAATGAAAGCTAACTCCCGTGGCTAACTTGTATCCAAATGTCATCAAAATTTGTCAATGGGAAGTGCTTCAACAGTTAACAAAAATTTGACGCTTCAGCATGATCCTTCGTCTTCTAATCTGCGTTTTCATCCCAAAACAACATGTTTTCCTCCAAAGCAACCTAAAACCTGTAAAGATTCAATAGAGGACTAAAAGACACCAAAAACATGGTTGAATCGATAAAATATATGAAATAAGAATGAAAATAAAGACTCAAAAACTGATAAAAAGTTAATATATCAACTCCCCCCAACTTAACATTTTGCTTGTCCTCAAGCAAACTACTACGAAGAGGGTCAAGGTTTGAAAACCAACACTTACTAGAAATTTAGAACACCACAATGACTAACACCTTCGAATCCACATGCTATATAGCCTCAATTAGATAATATGTCAGTATCCTTACCGTGAGTTTAGCAATCTCCCAAATACAGCTCAAACCTCTTAGAGAAATCCGAAATCTCCAATGTTGACTCCTTTTAATTAATTAAGTGAGGTCTCATCGAGGGATTATCAATCGCAACAAAGGTTTGGGTATGGAAGTCTAGTTTGATGGTGGTTGTAGTGTTTTGGTATTGACGGTGAAGATGGATGCAAGTCATGGTGCAAAATCACTGTGAGATGAAGACCAAATGTTGCTGCACAACTCTCTGAACCATGGAATCTCTGTAAAATTCTAGAAGTGTCCTAATCGAATTGCAAAGGTGTTTAAAACAACACATTAAAACAGAATAAAGAATTTATTCCGGTTATTTCTTTGTTTTCATTCCGTTTTTGTTTCGTTTTTTTTTATTACGGAGAATCTATAACCGGTTATAGTCGTACAATAAACGCACCAAAGACAACTCGAACTTGTATAATTTAGGTAATAGATAGTGTAAATCTTACAAATATCCTTAGAACATGAAGTTGTGCCGGTCCACATTCTCCGTAGTTTTTGCACTTGATTGCATTTGAGCGATGAAGTTTCGAGTTCTGTGGTTTGAATGAAAGGATAGGGTGAAGGTGTGGTACCAAGCTAAAGGTGAGCTTGGCCATTCGGAGTTTTGGAAAGGGAGGATGACAAAATAAAATGTGGATTTGAACTCCGAATGTTGCGATTGTTTGTGCGATATCAAGCCCCAAGATGAGAGGTTTAGATTCATTTGGTGCGGAGTCAACGTTGAATCATTCGAATACCCAAGAAACAAGAACTTTCTTTGTTTGATTGATCCACTCGCGGAATTCCACTTATTAAGATCCGCAATCAACTGCTGTAACCGTGGTCCTTCAAATGTCAACACAATGTGGTTAGTTCCATAGAAAAATAAAGCAAAAACTTGGACTGATTATAAACAAGAACAAACTCACATAAAACTTGGAGACTCAAAGTTTTAATTAACTCGATAAAACGACTTGGACTGATTATAAACAGAAGCAAACTCAAAAGAAAATAAGAGAACAGAGGAAGTTGCGTTAGTCCCAGCAAGTACCCTTCCCCAGACTTACTTCACTCCGTCTCGGTGTGAAAATAAATCTCGAAGAAGATATGAAAAAATAACATTAAAAAGATAAGTGAAAATGAGATAATACAATGGTGAAATGATGTTACTGCATTCAAGGATCGCTATCAGATGTGGTACTGTGACTCTCGCCTAGTACTCTCCTACGTCTAGGTGGGCGTCTTTGATCTGCAGTATAAATTTCCTCGGTAGTCCCACATCCATCAACGTTGGGATCAGTAGAAGCATGCTCGGGTATATCCGTAGTGGTCGTGGAAGGCTCTCCAGCTCTGAAACAAGAAGGAGGTTGAGGACATTGTAGCTTTGCAAGTGCTCCCCAAATCCGCTGCAGCATCGAGTTGTTTTTCTTCTGTGACTCGATCATCCACATACATCTAGCCTCGTCGGAGATATATGCAGGAAGTGGAGATAGATCATACTCACTGGTGTATGCTGGTAGTTGATGGTCTATAGTGTTAGGGTCCTGAAATGCATGATGTGAGTGAGGTGTGAAGTTGTATGGTACCCTAGTATCCTCCAGATCAGGAGGGGCTGTAGTAGTTCGAGAGGAGCTTCCCCTCATCCTAGGTGCAGCTGCTGAGGTTGAAATGGAGGTGATATGCTCAGGTGGAAGAACAAAATCCAAACTAGAAATAGATGTGAGTGCTGTGATCTCAGGTAGTGGTAGCTGACAACGTCTGTGGATACCATCACGGTCGATGAACTGATAATAGTATCCTGGCTTTAGGATTAAACTCTTCTTGAGATATAATTCATCGATAGTATCAATGCGGTCGACACGCTCTGTATGCGACATGTCAATCTGATGAAATCTGAATATCGGAGTCAGAAGACTGCCAACTGTCTCTATCTTAGAGCGGGAAGTGTTAAGACCGCGGAACTTCTTTTGCACTAAGATGGATGCAAAAATCACTCCAAGATTGGTAGTGAGTAAAGGTGGTGGTGGCGTTGTATAGATGGAGTTGACGAAGGAAGGTAAAGAGAAATGTAACAACATAAGCTCGTCATCTCTCAATGAACCTGTCTCCTCCTTTGCAAACAACGTGTGCCCTATGATCTTGGCGAAAATGCGAACCGCAGGGTTCCGAATCAAACTCAACTTGTTGTCGCGTGAGTCACATGGGCCCGATCCGATCAAACTCCATAACCGAAAGTATTCCGGGAACTCATCATGAGATGGGAAACTGCATAACTCTCTATCCTTTTCAAACCGTAAATGCCGCACAAATCTCGGATGGAGATCTCATACAGGATACAGCTGGAGAAGTGAGTTTTTCGTAGCTCGCTCGGGGATCTCCAGCATCCTCAAACTGAAGCTCAGCAGAAGCAAGAAATTGGTGAACCAACTCGGGATAAAGAGGGTATGAGCGCGAGGCGAATGTGCCAAATCCTATCCTAGCTAACATACTTTGGACGTCATTAGCGATACCCAACTTCTCCAAAGTCCTACTGCACACAAATTTTGTTGGACTCATCTCTACACGTAATAACCCATTGTAACAGCAGCTGTTGAAACTAGCCCATGGGTCTCCATCTTTACGGTTGATGAAGTCAAGACAGCGCTGCAATTGTATTGCAGTCATATGTGGGACCTCAAGAAGACTATCTTTTATGATTGGCGTGTTTTCGGACTTGGGCCAAGGAGCAGTAGTAAATGTGGCTTGTTCTTCCTCTTCACGTGCATCCGATGTCGTGGCGATCCCTTTGTCTTTTCGTTGGGCCGACCTTTTTCGCGAAGCATCTTTCGACGTACCTTTCTTAGATCGTGATGGTTGTTGTTTAGAAATGTTTCCATTACCTCCTTCTCTAGCCATCTCCTGGAAAATCACCATGAAAACGAAACATTTATCGATTTCGAAAGAATGTGTAATAGTGGCGCTTTGCGAAATTCAATAATGGACAACCATCAATAGCAACCACATCCAGCAATGCAACAATAATAGTCTGTATTAATCATGCCAGTCTCTTTTTTTTTTTTCCGCTTATCTTTTGATTTTCATGTTTTGATTCAAGCATTGAAATCAATTAACTAGGTGAGGTTAAGCTGCAAATTTGACCCAGAAATCATTACCAATTAAACGAATACATCAAAGAACCATCAACCAAACCCAATTTGCGATTTTTGGATCTAAATTTTTGGACTTTAAAAGAGAGAATTAGAGTCTCATATCTTTGTAGATCGAGGGATTGAATTCTAGAAACAGAAAGAGGACAAAAATCCGAATGGATTAGGCTCAAGAATCGTCGAAATCGGACAAGATTTGAAGGAGTTAGGATTTGGTGATAGTTTTGCTCAAGAACACCTCAAAATCGCATGGGAAAGAAAGAGATTTTCGTGTTTTGATCTTAAAAGTAGGTAATGGATGGGTTAAAACTTGTTTTCCAGTTTGATTTAAGTGATTTTAAACCAAGTCACGTACCTGGGTCTGGTTCTTCACGGCCTATGGGATCGATCGATCTGGTTTTCGAAAGATCGTTCCAGAACCGGATCGATCGTTCTATAGCCGGTACTGCTCAATTATGTACACTTACCAGTGGGTTGCCTTCCACCAAGCGTTTGTTTTAAGTCTTTAGCTTGACATGGATTCCGTTTAGGCTCGAGATGGATCACCGAGAGGAATGGTGTCTCCTTCGGTGATTTTAGTATTAGCAAGGTAAGGCTTAAGGCGTTGACCATTAACCACAAATTCAATTCCGGTAGAGTCTAGCAACACTACAGCTCCGTACGGTCTTACGTCCTTGATAGTGAAAGGGCCGGACCATCGCGATCTTAACTTTCCTGGAAAGAGTTTCAGACAAGAGTTGAAAAGCAATACCTTATCATTTTCGATAAAGTTCCTTGAAATGATATTTTTGTCATGATAAGCCTTGGTCCGTTCCTTGTAAATCTTCGAGTTCTCATAGGCCATGTGATGGATCTCATCAAGCTCATTCAACTGCATTAACCTTCTTTCAGAACCTGGCTTGATGTCAAAGTTTAGCAACTTAACAGCCCATGCTGCTTTGTATTCGAGTTCCACTGGCAGGTTGCATGATTTTCCATAGACAAGATGAAATGGAGTTGTGCCCAACGGTGTCTTGTAAGCCGTTCTGTATGCCCAGAGAGCATCATCAAGTTTGATAGCCCAATCCTTCCTTGTTGTATTTACAGTCTTTTGTAGAATACTCTTTATTTCCCTGTTGGAAATCTCGACTTGTCCACTCGTTTGCGGATGGTAAGGAGTGGCAACTTTGTGTCTGACTCCGGG
>VBRH01000454.1:23672-35216 GCA_014578085.1 Cardamine resedifolia | reverse complement strand
AACTGTAAAATAGTCTTTTTGCTTTGAAAAGTCTTATTGATAATATCAGGTGGTTTAGATCCAGAAGGTGCGTACCTTTGCTTTTCCCAGGGTGAATGGAGTGTGGGATGTGGAGCTTTCTGTTTGACAACAGCTCTCGGACTTGCAGCATTGGAAGAATCCCAAAAACTAGCTATTTTCGGCAAATCTGGGCCAACCCGCAGACGCTGTCGATCGACGCAGGTTATCGTGTCGATCGACATAGGCGGGTGTCGACTGATAGTAGTTGTCGTGTCGATCGACACAAGCATTAATTATAAGTTCGATATGTTCACAAATTATCTAAACCAAATCTCTTTGCGAATAGCTAATTTACTCACCATAGGTTTTAATCAGTTCATAAATTATCTAAACCAAATACTTTGCTCACCTTAGGTTTTAGTCAGATTCTAAATTACACCGTCGTGTCAATTTAACAACCTATGATCTAAATTCCAGGTGGCCAATCTAGAACTAGCAGTAAGAACAACCTAGGCGAAGAACTATTCAAGTTACGAATCCTAACAGATAAATCAATCTACAATTCCTTGAAATCCCTAATGAGAATCCCTGGACCTAACTAGAGGTCTACTCACACATGGCAATTGAAACAAAATACATGTATAAAATAGATATCATTAAAATCAAAGAGAATAAGAAACAGGGGTTCGAAATCTTCTCTCAATGTAGAAAAAGGAAATCAGATCAGCCCCAAAGCTCTCTCAAGGAAAAACCAAGAACAAGATCCCTATAAATAAAACTTAAAAACCCTATTTATAATGCTTAACACGATCTGGGGTCTTCTGTAGACTTAAGAAACTTCTGGGCCACTTTTGCAATTCTTTAAAACTTATTTTCTTCGTGTGTGTTGGCCCGTGTCGATCGACATGAAAAGATGTGTCGATCGACACCAATGTTTCTCGAACGGATTTCCAATCTTGGTTCCTCGTGTGGATCGACACAAGGTTGTGTGTCGATCGACACACATGGTCATGGACGCCAAACTTCATCTTTTCCGCTACAAAAGCTCCATAAACGTTCCAATTCGTCCAAAAGATCCCGTACGTGTGTAAACTTGTAAAAGACTCTAAAAAGACTCAAAAGATATATAAAAGACTCGAATGCATACTTATATCATGGCTTCAAAACCGGTAAAAACCATGATATATCATGAAGCATGGGAACGTCTCAAAGGCTATCCAAGGAGTTGTCCTCATCATGGCATCTCCAAGGAAAACCTTTTGGGAATCTTCTATAGGGGAACTCTTGAGAAGTACCGACGGGCTTTAGACACGGCGAGTTATGGAAGCTTTGATAACTTAAACGCAAGCTAATGAGAGTTTTTGATAGAGAATTTAGCCCAAAGCAACTCTTGCTACGATGGAGACTATGATCGGGATTTGAGAGACACTAGTTCCCAAGACAAGAGCTTGAAGGAGCTACATGAAAAGATAGACATGATGAATAAGACATTCATCATAAGTCAAAACCGGTTAGCTTTGTTGGTGAAGATGAAGGATGCCAACAAGATCAGCAAAAGGGTATCAACAAGGGTATCAAGAGATGGGGGTTTATGTTGAGGGGAATGAAGAAGTTCAAGAGGAAGTCAACTATGTGGATAACCAAGGTGGATTTCAAGGAAACCCTTCAACCAAAACTATCGAAACCATCCTAACCTCTCTTACCGAAGCAAAAATGTAGAAAACCCTTAAGACCAAGTCTATCCTCCACAACAAGCTCAAGGACAAGGTTACCAACCTTGGCCATTTGTGAACTTCCAACCCACCCAACAATACAACCCCCAAAACACTTTTCAACCTATAACCCAAAACACAAACTACCAACCTAAGACGCAATACACAAACCCTTCCCAACCTTACTTTCCAACCCACCCAATCCCAAGTCACCCAACAAAACCAAACCTTTAAAGAAGACCCAAACACCCTCCTTCTCAAGCAATTACTAGAAGGACAAACTAAGGGAGGTTTAGAAATGAATAAAAGGATGGATGATATGACCTCAAGGATGGAAGGAGCCTACGATGATTTGAATGCTAAGTTTGAACATTTGGCTTCTCATGTCAAGTCATTAGACAATCAAGTCGCTCAAGTAGCCTCCTCTTCTAAGCGCCATATGGGTTCCTTACCCGGAAAACCTAAAACAAACCCCAAAGAGTATATCAATGCAATAAAACTTAGGAGTGGAAAAGAGATTTCATCTCGCCACCCAAACAACAACATTCTTCAAAAAACAAAACCTCAAGTGAAGAAGAGAGCTAGTAAAAGAAAGCCTTAGTGTGAATCTTACTTCAAGTCTGACCAAGCCGGAGATGATTTGTGGTGATGAAGATTAGGCACATGTTGTGCTTTCTTAGGAGAGAAGATTTAAGCGGTTATAAGGCTTTTGAAAAAATAAATTAAAAAAAAAGAGTGTTGTTTGTGTTCGTCTCATTCATCAGAGACTCACTTAGAAGATATGAGTCCTATTGGTGGCTTATTTTGATCTGGTCATTGATTGGCCAAATTGATTCTTTGCTAGTTTCTTGAAAAGTAGGACACTTGATTATGAACATGAATCTACATGATGGGATTTGTTCAATGATGATGATGCATAAACCGAAGACGGTTCATCACTTATATCCATGATGTTGAAAATTGACAGTGAAGATATTTTTCACCAAGTCGATGATAGTGATTGATTTGTTGCTTAATCGAGCACAACCTAAGAAATTGATCCCACGATCGGGTGTAAAGGTCGTTATTGACCCTACTAATGCAATCTATTTCATCATTGTTTGATTGTTAGTTCATTTCCTTAATAGTAGAACTCATGGTCCAATGAATTTCAATTCTTTTATTTTCATTATTTCATTACAAAAACCAAAACACTATTTTCTCTAGCTTAGTTTAGAATTTCATATCTCTAGTATTACGATCCTTAGTCTCGGTGGATTTGATACTCTTTGTACTATAACGTACACAGGATTTATTTGATAGACCCGGTATAAAAACCTAGTTATCAAACTGGCGCCGTTGTCGGGGACTAAGCAATTGCCATTAGATTTAGAATTCAAATTGAGACTAGAGTATTTTTCTTTTTTTTGTTGCTACTCTTTTTTCTTTTCTCTTGTGATCTTAATTTCTTAGGTGTACAACTAGGAGCAAAAGAGACATGCAAGGAAGAAGTGAACGAGAGAAAGCAACCGTTAAGCTAGCGACATTAAACACGCCCTTGGGGACTCCCCCAAGCATATCCCTTGTCAAGCTAGTGACACAAAACAAACATTGAATAAAGGTAATTGAATAAGATGTTGTAACATCCAAGCTCCTCGATTCCGAAGCTCCAAGTTACCATTCTCTTTTCTGTTGTAAATCCTTTATTTTCTTCTTTGTGTTTACTTGTGTTTCACTCTCTCTTTGGCTTATTTTTCCCACCAAGATGGTGTGAATTAAGTCCGAAGAGAGGTTCTTGTGGTTTGATCTTGTGTTTTTTTTGTCTCTTATCTTTCTTTTCTTGTGTGATTTGAGTATTGCATCATACATAGTCCTATTGCATTGAAATGAAAGGTTTAGGTAAGGGTGTGATCCATTTTAAAGATGAAAATGGGCATCCAAGTTAACAAAGGGTGGTAAAAATTGGATAAGGAAACTTGGATGAATGTTTAAAACCATGGCTATGCATTTAAAATCCCTAAGCGAGAGAGTTAAGTTCAATTAAAGTCCAATAGATTAGATTTGGAAGCAATAAAGCAAGCTTGAATAAAAAAATCTAACTTTCGAGCGAAGAGATCAAAGTGCAAAGATTCAAAACTTTGAAGATCGATTAAGCAATACAAGGACATTTATCAAGGGAATCACATTGCAAGCTAAGCATGGATCTTTTCATAGTAGTCTATCCCCTATGCATATACAATGCAAACATATATGTTTATAGACTCAATCCTATCATGCAAATGAAACTACATGCTTTGAATGAAAAATTTCAAAATTTTGTGGATTTTCAATGCAATATGACTATGTATGATACAAGACTCAAATGACACAAGACATGTAGTTTTATTTGCATGATATATATGATTTACAATCATCATCTAACCATCAACTCATCGTAATCTAGCATAACCCAAGTTTCAACTAAAATACTAACAACCTAAATGAAGAAAAGAGAAAAGGAAAAGATAAAGATATGGATTTACAAAGATAGAGATGAAGATATCTTCATTAGATTTGCATAATATGAAAGACATCAATCTAAAACATCCATAATAGAGTTTGGAGATCAAAACCAACTCTCCAAAGAATAAAACTTAGGGTTTTAGATGTTCTTCAACAAGTATATAGGGAGAAGGAAAAACAAGCTTGGTTTAACATTTAACCAATAAAAAAAATCCGGTTAATGAACAAATTCTGAAATCAGAACCGGTTGAGCGGCCATGCAAGGTCGCTAGGATTCTGGCCGCTAGCTCTGATAGTTAGGTTTCTTTACAACCGGGTCTATCAAAATAACCTAAGTACGTTGAGTACTTTAGGGTCGAATCCACGGAGAAACAATATTAGCACACTAAGAATGCAAGCCTATGGTCTCAATCTAAGCTATAATGATTTTTGAGTTCAAATAAGAAAAAAGAACTTTCGGAAAATGAAAGATGCATAGGGCGATTGACTTCTAACTAATGGAACTTGATTCTATCTCTTAGAACGAACCATTGGTCTAGGAACACTAATCTAGATTAATCCACTTTCATGGCACTATTCCCTTTATCAATCATCTGGTAATCAATAACTTTCATTAACTACCGAGATAATCAATAAGCATGACTAACAAGCCTAAATAACCACCAAGCATCCTTATCAACTATTATCATAGGCTAGAAATACTAAATACTTTGATAAATTTGGTTCAAGCATTTTAACAAACACCTTGTGGGCATGATAATACTTAAGCTCTAGATTAACAATTTTTTGCCTAATCTAGCATTAAGAACACCTATCAAGCATGAAATCTAAGAGTTACAAGCCTAAACTCTACTAACTTTCTATCAATCACCCTAAATCTAACATTCCCAAAAGTCCTAAAATGACTACTTACTCATGATCGTGAAAACGTAAATCAATGGGTTTGATAGATGCTTAATCATGATTATAAGATAAATAGATAGAAAAATTAAGAAGAAATAGAGATTTGAAACTTTGATTCAAAGAGATTCATAGATTATATCTTAAAATCCAAAAGAGGCTAAAAATAAATCTCTCATTACCAAGCTTGTTTTCTAATTAGGTTTTAGAGCTATTTATAGTAAAATACAAGGAAAACCAAATTAAACAGCATTAAAGCGAGTCAACCCGCGCTAAATCGGAATTGACCCGTTTTAATTATTAAAATCTGAAACAAAGAAGGGACGCTCAGTGGTTTTGGTTTGCCAATCAAAGCGGCCGATGGGACTTCTTGGTGTGCTTTGGCCGATGGGTGTTGATCGACGGATCTTTTTGGTGGTAGCTGGCCGGTGGACTTGCCCGCTAGATTTATAGGTCGGTTGCTCCAAGTCTTCCCGCGGTGAGCTTTGGCCGGTGAAGATGGGTGATGGAAGCTGGCAGTGGTTGAAGGCCGATGGAGTTGATCGATGGGAGTTAGCGGTTGTGGCTGCTCGATGGCGGGTGACCGATGTGGCTGAACGGTGTGCTGAGACCGATGGTGATGCTTGCTGGTTTTACAGCTCGCCTTTCTCCAAGTCCCAGCGGTCTCCTTTGATCGCGAGAAATGGCCGGTGGGCGTGAGCGGTGAGATGAGACCGATGAGCATGGCCGACGAACCTCCAGGCGGTTTCTCCAAGCCTTCTCGCGGTGGGAGGCGGCCGATGAAGCTGCCCGATAGGTAATTGCGGTGTTGGGAAACCGGTGGAGATGAGCGATGAGGCTTAGCGGTGGAGCTTGCTCGGTTGAAGATGCCCTCTGCAACTCTTTCTTCTTCATCATCTTCACAAATTTGATCCCTTAAGCCATATATCTTCACCTCATTGGTCAATTTCAATTGAAACCTAAAACAACATATGCATATGCAATTGATGCAATTTAATGCATCTAAAATCCAAATTGAGATGAAATTAAGACAAAAATGATGAGAAAATGAGGCAAAAACTATGTCAAAAGGGCAACATATCAAGCTCCCAGCGGTGTCACCAAACCGCTAAAGTTGGCCGCTGGTTCCTCCGGTGAGTTTTGCCACTTCTCCAGTGGGCACGTCTGGCCGGTGGAGAATACCTCTTTTCACTAAAATAGTTGTATCTCCTTAACCGCTGACCCAAATTATTCTAGATCATTACCGTTGGAAAGCTAACTCAATTGCCTATAGCTTTTATCAAGGGATATAGAGCTAAATCTCAAGAGAAAGCCTTCATCTGAGTTGATTGTTGAGACACTTTGGAATGGTTCTTGATCATCATTTCTCTTATTTGCATCCAAATAATTCCTCTTGTTGCATAGCTCACTCCAATACCTATAAAACAAGAAATCTATGCATACATCTAAAGAACTAAATATGCAATTCAAACACAAAAAATCTATGAAAAATGAAATAAAATACATGCTAAAAAGCCAACATATCACCTTTGACCGGGTATAAATGTCGATGATTTAATGGCAGTGTGTTGTAGTCGCTTTGACCCTACAACCGGTATAAACGTCGATGATGACCTGATGGTCGGGTATAGTGCCGATATTCTGCAGACATGTCCAATCTCACACGTGTTACCATGTATGAACTTGACGGGAAGTATTGGGAGATCGAGAGATTGACCCAAACCGAGAAGAGACTGACTAAAATTACGAACCGAGATTAAGAAAATTTTTAAAGATTGTTGGTAGTTGTCAATATCTTAGATTCTAAAATTTATCATTATCTCTAAATATATTATTTACATTTATGCTTCCATTATATTAGGAAATTATGTTCAGTTCTATCTCTATATAAATCGATGTATCATGTAATATTACTATTATGAGAGTCTAATATAATTCTTCTCTAAACACATTTGTGTTCTTGATCTCATCAAATTTATCAATTTGGATTTCAATCCCAAATGATATAGCGAATGTGTTGCATCTTGCGTGCCAAACTTTCGTAAAGAGTACACGGAGTCTGGTTGAGTCAATTGTCATTTTTGAAAATAAAAGATTGTTGGTTAATAGCATGACTGAAGATTAGTTACGAGCGTTGTGTGATCAAATTTAGTTACCAATGCCAAATATATATTTTTGAGAAACTAGCCTAGTAGTCCAAATTGGTACACCAAAATCAAATAATGAGGGAATACTAATGGCTGGTTGGCCATCGAAAAGTTCTAAAACAAAGCATGTACGACGCGACACATATACAGTAAGAAGCCGTATTTTTTATGCTAGACAATGTATCTTAAGGACAAGATAAATGGCGTATGTATAAGAACGTTCATTTAGTTAAGTGATTAACGGTATATTTCTATAATTTTTTTATTCGAGTTCGACTCTACTAAATCGTATTATCCAGCATAGTAAAAATATCGCATAAAAGTTGAATTTTTTTCAAACAAAAAAATGGATGTATGTATTGCATATTTATATTCTGTATATTTGGTAAAATAAATATGGTACGTGTATATAAATTACTGTATTTACATACAGCGTCCGTTTTTTCAGTAAATGAAATGTCAATTGAATTTATTAAAAGGTAACTAAATAAAGATTATGATTTAGTTGGTACTTGTTTGTAATTCCATTTGAAGATTGATACGTTCTTTAATCTTCTTCTTTTTTTTCTTTTTTTTGAAAACCATTCTTTTTAGATTACTTGAGAGTTGAGTTAATATTTTATCATATATTTTGACTATTTCTAGTGTGTAATGAACTTTTTGAGAAAATACTGATAAAAGTAATCTTTAATTTTATTTTGTGAAGGGTTGTAAAATTATTTGACCAAATTAAACCTAGAACTCCAATACTTTACTAGTCACTAGTGAGCAAATGAAATCCCTCTCTTTTTTTTTCTTTTTTTTTTCTTTTTGTCAAACAGCAAATGAAATCCCTCTATAGTCAAAAAGGTTCATTGCTTTGGTCAAATAAGTTTGGTGCCAAGTATATGGACTTTATAGTGATTTTGGAATTGAGCGAGTTGGATTTTGCAAAGATCTTTGGAGAAGTGTTTCATTTTCGATGTCTTGTTGAGATAATACAATCTTCTTTCGAGAATATGTAAAAAGATTTCACGAGCTCTACCCCTCCGCCTACGCACAAGGAGTTGACAAGTTCTTCCAAAAAGTAGATAGATCGACAAATGCAATTACGTGTGGTTTAGTTTTTAGATTATTATAACTATCGAAAAATGCCTCTTGGCAGGACCGTCTACTTTTTTTCTTTCATATCTTTTTATTACCAAAAAAAGAAACAAAAATCAGACTTCTGCTTAATGCTTCATAAACTTGTTTTGGACGTACCACTGTCTATCTTATCATAGAAGAAAATATATCTATAAAAGATTTTTTCATGTTAATTGTTGCTACAGTTCTGCAGTATTAATTTACTAGTTATAATTTGATCATAATTTCTACACTAATTTATTAAAAATTAGCTACAAATTAGTGATATAATTATGTATAACATATGAAACTTTTAACTTCGAAAAATTTAGTGCAATATTTTATCTTTAACAAATATATTGAAAATATAGTCTTAGATTCTGAATTTCTGAGTGACAAAACCTAATAACTTTGCCGAAACTGTGTAGAATCCTTAAGTAATTTAAATTTTCTTATACCATCAACTTTCATAAGTTAAGAAAACGATTTCTTGGTCTACAAAGTGTTTGAAAAAAGCCCTTACAGAAAATCGTAAAGCCAATGCTTTCTGGAGAGAGTTTGTTTCATTAACATGGTTTTGACCAAAATTAAGGGATTTTTCACCATATTTGAACAAATTTGAAGATTTTTTTTTGATGAGTTAAAATCAAAGATGGGGAAATTTTCTGTTCCTTCTTAAGAAAAGCAAGCCCGGAGATATACTTACCAGTGATTGACACGTCTTTAAAAGTCACGTGAACGTACCCATATATAAGACATTTCTTCATTCTGGTAATAACTGTTCAAAGTAGACGAGACATGTTATTTGGCTGATAACAGTTCTCCCCTAACCAAACATTGCATGTTATTTGGTAGGGAATCAATAGACTGGTCGAGTGCAGTCTGACATATCGTTGACATCCACGTGCATTCAATAGAACAACTAAATCATACACTTTAAGGTTTTTCACAAAGACATTCGTGTGGTGAAATTAAGTGTTTGGATCAACCATTTTCGGAGGCGGCATCAAGGGTTTGAATAATAATTATTAGGCAGAACCATGCTTTTAAGTCTCTCTACATGTACCACCATATTTTCTGAAACAGGAGTGTTACAGTGTGGATAGAACTTAATGGAAGAAATAGGATGAATTTTATATCTAAGATCCGACCATCTTTAACTAACAAAGATGTATGAACGTGTGTGCTAGAAAAAATGTATGAAAGCAAGAATTGCGACCATCTAGGCCACCCGATCATATAAAGATCCCATATCGGACAGTTAGAAACTGACTAATACTAGTATATAAGATCCATGAGTCAATCTATTTATTGTCCATTGGTTTTAAACTGAAAGTTCATGAAAAATAATATGATATCGTTTATTGATTCAAATAGGATGGTCTAAGAAAAGTTTATTACCAGTTGTACAGTGGGATTTGGTTCGATATACATATCATTTCGAAGAGAGGTGTTACGATCCCAAATCAATGATCAGGTACTTAAAGGGGACTAATACTAATTAGTTTATAAAGGACATAACCAATTCATACATTTGTCAATTGCTTTTTTAATTGAAAGACCATTAAACTTAATACAATCATAAGTTAGATGCATGGACGAGGTATTTTTGGGGGAGTATTAACTCTGGTTCCTAAGCAGGGTTATCGAATCAGGTCGCCCTAGCCATAGGGCGTAGACGACCGATTGCAGTGCTTTCACCTGATGAGACATGACGTTGATCATCTTGGCTGTGACATAATGCATTTATTCATTATCATATTCATTATCTTTTACCTTGGTATAATGGTATTACAACACATTATTGTTGTATTTAAGTTACTTAATGATTTTATTTATTTAATATTCCATAATGGTTTCTAATTTATCATTTTTTTGCTACACAAAATGTTGCATGGTGCATTTAGTCAGGAAATTTACCTTAAAATATTTTGCAAGAATTCAAATTTTGGTAAAGAGTCAATCCGGCAAAAATTAAAATCGGTTAGGTAGCAAATGTTTCTTCTATTTCTCCAATCTGACTTGGAAGTTAGAACAAACCTGAAGTGAATGAACAGTAAGTTTGGGTAGGAGTAGGACACGTTTTATTTGGTTTGATTTAACAAGTTAGTTAGTTCAAGCTTAGGAAATCGAACCAAACATATGTATCCTCTTTTTGAAGTAGTATGTTAAACGTTGATATGTACATCTTATTTTCGCACTGCTTTTACATTTATTGGTTTCAGCTTCAGATCTGTGTAATTAAATGGAATTTTTTCAAGCTGACTGTAGATATAATTCAATGGATTTGCTGGTTTTGAGGAAAATTTCTCATAAAATTTAAAATATTAATTGAAAAAGTTTTAACCCAAAGATTTAAATTTTACTTAACTAAAAACTCAGTACACCATAATCAAGTATTATAGTAATATTATTGTTATTTCAATCTTTTTTTGGTACCGAGAGTTATGACTTTGTTGCCGAAAAAGAGGCCAATTGGTTTAACAATATATATATAGAGTACAACCTCTATAAATTAATAATATTAGGTCCGAAAGATTTTATTAATTTAGAAAAAGTATTAATTTAGAAGGGTATTAATTTATCGATAAATTAATAATTATTCATTTATAGAGAGATTTGCATAAATTCAAAATACAATTTATATTTAAAGTAAGAAATTGAAAATAATACTTTAATATTTTTAGCGCCAATTACATGTTAAAAAATCATTATCGTATATACAATTTTAAATAATTTTTTGATGTAATTTAAGAAAATAAGTATATGTTTTTGATGTAATATGACAAAATTATAGATGAATTACACAAAAATACAAATTTATGAATAAACAAATAACATTAAAGTCATATTTCACTAAATTATCTTAGTTTTATTTTATAGTTTTATATAATTATTAATTTATAATATTGATGGGACCATATAATTACATAGGATTTTCAAAAAAATTATTATCTTATTATTTTATCAAAATATGTTAAATACTACATTGGCCCAACTCGAAACCGAAAAAATTATTAATTTAGAGAGGTTATTAATTTATAGAGTATTAATTTATAGAGGTTCTACTATATATATTAATTCATTATTGTAAATTTTCGTATCTCCAAACGTTTTTCAGAAATATAGTTTTAAGCAGGTCTTTCTCAAAAATATTGTGGGCCCTAGGCAAACTAAATTTGCTCGACCTTATTCAAAAT
>VBRH01000454.1:3770-19600 GCA_014578085.1 Cardamine resedifolia | reverse complement strand
TACACCACGGCTGACTTGCCCCTTAAAGACAACCAACCCTACACACTAGAACTGGACGCAACAACAAGAAAAAGAGGATGGCCTTACCGAGCGAAGACTTCCGCTCCTCCGTGCCTCCTCTCTCTCTCTCTCCCTCTCCTGTGATCACCCTCTCACTCTCTCTTTCTCTTGGCCGCGACACACACCACACCACACCACCGACACTCTCCTTTGCTTACAAGCTCACTGAACACTCCTCCACAGGTTCGGCTGAAGATGTGAGATCGAGAGAGGTGAGAATAGGAGGGTCTTAAGAGAGAGGGTTAGGGTTTCCAACCCAGTTTTGACAATTTCACAACAGCCCCCCCTAATCCTCCATCTTTAAAACGGCCCCTCAACTTTTCATTTGGTCAAATAAACCCATCAACGAAAAAAACTGATTTAATCAATTCAGCCTCAAACTTTTAAATTTTTCAATTAAAACCCAATTAATGGATTACAGATGTTACAAATCCTAACCATTAACTTATGCAAATCAAATATCTCATATGCATATGCAAACCTATATGCTTCTTGACTCAATCATAATATGCAAAGGAGACTACATGCTTCTTTTTGTGTTTTTCAAAATTTTCAAAAAAACAATTCAAGGCATAGGTTTATGCACAATGCAAGACTCAATAAAAATTGAAAAAAAAAAAGAACATAAGATTATTATACGGGTTTCTCTCCCAAACTTACTTCACACCGTCTCGGTGGAAAATAAAATTCAAGACATAGACCAAGAACATAAAATGCAAAAGGAAATATAAAAAAAAAAACTAAAGAGAATGGTATATACAAGGGAGTGAAAGAGTCATACCGTGGCCCTTGTCAGGAAAGTTAGGGAGTAAAGAGATCAGAGAAGTTGTTGAACTCCGTGGACCGGTTAAATTGGTGGAAAGGGGATTGAAGAAGCGTGTTTCACCTTTGAGGTTGATTGTGAGTAACTCCTTCATTACACCTTTAAGACCCTTCGAATCGTTTCCTTTAAGCTCCGGTGTGAGGATCGCTTTAACCATTGCAAAGGGATTTGAGATTCCCTTGCATTTTACTTTATACTCAACACCATTATCAACACATCTCCAAGGGTGCAATGTCATTGAAGTAGTAGTCATTTGTGAATTGAAAAGGGTGGTAGGTTGGGTTTATTTTATCTCTCTCTTGTTCTTTTTAAGAACTTTCTTAGTTTTCCCCATCTTCTTGTCTTTACCACTTCCTTCAGAGTGATCGAATAAGGAGTGTAGACATTCACCATCCAATATTTCCTCATCAAACATTAGAATTTATTGGTTCTTCACATTCACAACCTTAGTTTCTTCATGTTCATCCTTGTTGACCTAAAGACCTAAATATGCACCTAAAGACCTAAATATGAAATGAAAATACAAGAAATCTATGAGAAATGAAATAAAAACATGCTAAAAAGCCAACCTATCAAGTTTCAAAACCCTAAGGGAGTAAGGCAACCTATAAACATCCCCGGATCTCTAACCTTTGGAAGCGACTTGAGTTCAAGTGGTGTTGCGCTTGGTGGTTCATATACCCCCACTACTTCCTCTACCTTTACCTTGGTGTCAAAGATGGCTTGAATGAACTTCTTGTGGATATGTACTTGCTTTGAAGCTTGAAAACACCTTCTTTTGTGCTTTGGAATAGAATCTCCCGGGAAATGGAAGAGGAGACTCATATGTAAGAAGCTCAACTCTTGGTGTATCTTCTTTTTCAATGCTCTTGGGCATCTTATCTGCTTCTTTAGTGATCAGTGCCACTTTGGCTTTACTTTCACTAACCAGTCCATCATCATCCGAACCATAGAGAAGTTTGTAGATTTCCTTTACTTCTTTTTCGTGCTCATTACCATGTCAATCTCTATTTCTCTTGGGTGGCTAATGGTTTCAACCTCATCCTTAGCACTCGAGAAGATGGCATTGCAAAAATATGTGGGTTAACTTTTGTTTTACCAGAAAGTGAGTTCATGGGTTCTTTAGATGATGAAGCCACTTGGGAAACTCGGTTATCAAGGCTCTTGGCATGATAAGCCAAGCTCTCAAATTTGGCATTCAAATCATTATACGCTCCATCCATCTTCGAATTCATTCCATCCATCCACTTGTTCATCTCAAGGAGTGTTTGTTCATCTTTAAAACTCCTTTAGCTTGGCCTTCAAGTAGTTTCTAAGAAGGAGATAGTGTTAGGATCTTCTTTAGAGGGTTGGTTTGGCGGTGCTACTTGGGTTTAGTAGTTTTGGTTTTTGAAGAAGGGTTGGGTAGGGTTATTGTATTGAGGTCTAGCTTAGAAACCTTGGTTGTAGGTTTTCCCTTGTGGTTTCATATGTAGGTATGTTTGATATTGGGGATTCTCCACATTGGGGTTCCTATAGGAGAAATTAGGATAATCCCTATAGTTTGGTTTGAATCCTTTTTTATAACCTTGGCCTTGATCACCTATATAGTTCATCTCTTCTTGTCGCTCAACACAACCTTCTATCCCAACATCTTGATAGCCTTGGAATTCATCACTCTCACTAACATAGTTGACTAACTTTTGATTAGCTTGGAGAAACATGTCTATTTTCTCATTCAACGCATTAATCTCCTTACGATGACGATCATTCATCTCAACATTATCACTTAATGTGCGATCGTAATCCTCCTCATAGTTGCTGTCACTTTGAGCTAAGTTTTCAACCAACAATATCCCTTGATCCGCACCTTGTCCCAAAACATTTTCATTACTAGCGGTATCCAATAGCATTTGATATTTAGGCAAGACACCGCGGTAGAGTATGCTTAATAGAGACACTTTAGTAAAGCCATGATGCGGACATTGAGATGTCTAACCGTTGAAGCGCTCCCATGCCTCACAAAAGCTTTCATTAGCCTGTTGGCCAAGAAGACTCTCTTGTGTTAATCCCATGAAGTGATAGAGTTGTGAGGTAAGTTCATCTCCCACACATTAGCTTTATCTCCAAGTGAGAATATGAAGAGTCTAAGCTTGAAATCATCTTCCGAGATCCCATTGATATTCACCGTACCACAAAACTGGTCAAATTGTTCCAAGTGTTCAAGCGGTTCTCCATAGCAAGTCCATGAAACTTCGAGCCTTTTACTATATTGATTAGAGTTGCTTTGATTTCGAAATTGATTTTCTCTATCGGAGGAGGTCTAATCCCGGTCCTATAACCATGAATATTTGGTTCATCATAGGCTCTAATCACTAAGGCGGATCTCGGTGCGTGATGAGGCGAGTTCCCTTGAATGCCACCAACATTTCCTTGACCAACATTCCCATGACAAAATCTTGGTCCTTAATCTCAACTTCAACAGGTGGTGGATTATGATCCATGTTCAATCCCAACTGATCTTCGTGAAGCAAACGCTCTTGTTCCCTCCTTGCTCTAGCAAGCTCTCTTTCCAAATGACGAATGTCTTCGACTTGTTCAACTCGATTTGTTGGACCGTGACTCTGTAGGTTCATGTACCTATAGGAAGAGAGATTAAAAGCTAAACAAAGAAGTTAGATAGTTAGTGAAAATAAATAAAAGCTTAGTCTAGAATAAAGACTAAATCCTAATGGATATTGCTTTGTTTTCCCGGCAACGACGTCAAATTGATAAATGATTTTTAAATTGGTATATCAAATAAACCTATGTGCATAGCACTTAAGGTCGAATCCGCGGAGAAACAAAATTAGCTAACTAGGAATACACATCCTTAATTCAATCTAGCATTCAAAATGTTGTATTTTTGGAAACCAAATTCAAACATAAATAATAGCGGGAGAATAAAAAAATTGGTTTTAAATCTAATAAAGGAAACCATCGATTCAAGGGGATGACAATGATTTAGATGAGATGAGAATTTTTGATGATGCTAAGAACATACTATGAACGCTATCCTTGGTTATATATTACTAATTAAGACTAATCCACTTCTATGGTACTAATCCTTTCACTAATTATCTATCATCATCAACTTTTGTTCGTAATTAAATAGATCAATGAGCATTAATAATCAAGTCCAATCCTACCAATAAACACCCTAATCAACTGTTTCCACAAGCTAAGGAAGAAAAAATCATTTAGGTTCTTTCAAGCATTTCATTGAACAACTTTCGGACATGAAATCCTATTGATCTAAATTTCAAGTTACAAACTTAAATCTATCATTACTATCAAACTAAATGAATGATAACCTAAGATCTAGTCCTAAACATCATCATCAACTCATCAAATCATCATAATCAACCAACCCTTAACTAATCTAAATGACTACACAAAGCAATAAGGGTGATCTTTGCATAATCATGATTAAAAGATGAATAGTTGAATCATTTAATAAGAAAAGAGATTTGATAACATAAAATAGAGAGATTCATACAAAGAGTTCTTAGAAAAATCCAAAAGTGGATAAGAAAAATCTCTAAAAACAAGCATAAGTGTTTCTAATTAGGTTTAGAAGTATTTATAGGAGGAAGCAAAAAAAGGTTTGGTCAACACGTAACCAACTAATCAATATAACTTGGATTGGTCCGCGGGGACACGAAACCGGTGGTTCTGGCCGCTGCACTTCAGCGGTGACACCTCCCCGTTATATGTGGCCGCTACTCTCCAACAGCATCAACTCCCCACTGCACAAGCCCGCTGGATCTTCATATAAGTTTTTCCCCATTTCTAACGGTGCCGATTTGGCCGCTACGTTAGACCGCAACGTTGCTTGGACCGCTGCATCTACCCGCTGGACTCCATCGGTGTCACGAGTCTGCTATGACAGCCCGCCAGACTTCCAGATGGGTTTGCTAACTTGCCATCGGTGTGATAGGGCTGCTAGATAAGACCGCTGGCTCCTTGAGAAGTTATATAGCCGTTGTAGCTCCCCTTTTCAACTCTCATCCTTTACCGAGTTCAATTTATTGATCCCTATTTGCTTCATTTATCACTCATTTTGCTCACTTAACTTGAAAACCTACAAACACAAGAACGCATATGCAAAACTACAAACAATGCACCTAAACTCTAAGAATGAGATGTAAATTCAAGATATTGATGATGAAATGTAAGAAAAAAGAGAGTAAATACTCAATATATCAGTAAGTTTGATCTTGGGGATTATCCACATTTGGTGTCCTATAAGAGAAGTTGGGATGATTCCTATAGTTTAGATTAAATCCTTTGTCGTAACCTTGGCCTTGGCCACCTATATGGTTCATCTATTCTTTTCGCTCAACACAACCTTATATTCCAACATCTTGATAGCCTTGAAATCCATCACTCTCACCTACATAGTTGATTGTCCTTTGATTGGCTTGGAGGATCTTATCAGTTTTCTCATTCAATGCCTTAATCTTCTTACGGTGATGATCATTTATTTCAACAATATCTCTCGATGTGCGATCGTAATCCTTCATGTAGTTACCATCGCTTTGAGCTAAGTTCTCTACCAACAACATTGGATCATCCGCACCTAGTCCCAAGATGTTCCATTACTAGCGGTATCCAATAGCATCCGGTAAGTAGGCAAGACTTCATGGTAGAGTTTACTCAAGAGAGACTCTTTAAAAATATCGTGGTGTGGGCATTGAGATATGTAACCTTTGAAGTGTTCTTATGCCTCACAGAAACTCTCATTAGCTCATTTTGCAAAGCTTAAGATCTCATTCCTTAGCCTAGCCATGCATGAAGTAGAGAAAAACTTAGCCAAGAACACCCTCTTGCATTTATCCCATGAAGTGATAGAGTTGTGAGGAAAGTTCTTCTCCTACACATGAGTTTTATCTCCAAGTGAGAATGGGAAGAGTCTAAGCTGAAAAGCATCTTCCGAGATCCCATTGATCTTCACCGTACCACAAAATTGATCAAATTGATCCAAGTGATCAAGTGGATCTTCCATAGCAATTCCATGAAACTTTGAGCCTTGTACCATATTGATTAGACTTGCTTTGATCTTACAGTTATTTTTCTCTACCGGAGGAGGCCTAATCCAAATCCTATGATCATGAATATTAGGTTCAACATAGGCACCAATCACTAAGGTGGGTCTTGTTTCATGTTGTGATAAGCTCAAATTAATCCCTAGAGCTACTCTCCAAATTAAGAGATCGATTGCAGTACTTAGGGGTCGAATCCACAAGGACTCAAGAACTTCATGATAGACTTTTTCGTTTTCAATTCAGCTAAGCAATATGAGAAATTAAATAAAAGCAATGCAAAATAAATATTAAAATTTTGGTTTGTGTAAACAAGTGGGAAAAGCGTCAGGTCTAGAAAATTTCTCAGAAAATCAAGTAATGAATATTAATTAATTGGTTAAAATCTAATTACGAACCAGTTCTAGAACTCAAATCACTAAGATAAAATTAATCAACTTTCGTTGCGAGAATTTAGTATGTCTTAAACCTAAGAAACCAAATTCATTTGCGAATCCTAAATCCTAAACAAGCATTAAGCGCATGTTGAATTTGTTCACAAATTATCTAATCCAAATTCCTTTGCAATTATCTAATTTGCTCACTCTAGGTTCTGTCAGATTATAAATCACAATGTCGTGCCAATTTAACAACCTATGATCTAGATTCTAGGTGATCAATCCAGAACTAGATTTATTGCAACCTAGGTGAAGAACTAACAAGTTTGAATCCTAAGCAATTAATCAATATACCATTCCATGAAAACCCTAATGAGAATTTCCCAAACCTAACAAGAGATATATTCACACATATCAATTGAAATCAAAGACATGAATAAAATAGATATCATACGAATAAGAATAGAGAAATAGAAATAAGGGTTCAAAATCTTCTCTCAAAGTACAACAAAGTAAGATCAGCCCCAAGCTCTTAAAAACTCCCTTCTACCTCGCACAGAGTCTAAATAGATCTTTTTCAAAACTTAAAACCTTAATTATACAGTCTAAACACGAGCTGAGTTCTTTTGTAAATACATGGAACTTCTAGACAAAAACTGCAAATTTCCAAAAATAATTAATTTCCGTGCTCATTTATGAAAATTGGTTCGTGTTGACCGACGCAAGGTATTGTGTCGCTCGACACATATGCACTCAAAAGACACCAACTTCGACCTCTCAGCTACAATGCTCCAAAATTGCTCCATAATGTCCAAATAATCTCAAATGTGTGAAAACCTGTAAAAGACTCTAAAAGAACTTGATAGACACATAATAGACTCGATTATATATACATATCATGGCTTTAAAACCCATAAAAACCATGATATATCATGTTGAAGCGGTTTCCCTTGAGAATGAACTGGTTCTTGACCCACTCCATTACCTCTCTTAGCCCCATCTTGATCAACATTACCCTCAAAACCTGGTGGAGGTTGCAACCATGCCTAGACGTGCCAAGTGTTCTAACTGCTCTTTTATTGCTCTCCTTGTCTCACTTTCTAACCGACAAATATCTTCAACTCGATTAACCAAATATTGTGTATTGTGGCTTCTCAAGTTCATACACCTATATGGAGGGATATCAAAAGGCAAACACAAGGACTAGATAATAAATGTAAAAGAAAACTTAGTCTCGAATAAAACTGAATCATAATGGCTATTGCATAGTGTCCCCGACAACGGTGCCAAATTGATAATCGATAAGGCTATCAATTAATCTATAGTACGTTGAGTACTCTAGGATCAATCCACGAGGAGAATAGCAATGGACATACTAGGAATACAAGTCATATATCAATGTAAGTGAAATCAAGTTGTTTTTGGTTTCAAAGCAAAATTCAAAAGTAAATAAAGCAGGAAAATACTTAAAATCGGTTTTGGAATTCAAATAAAAGAAAGTGAACTCTTGGGATATTGATATATGAATAGAGCAATAAATTTTTAACTAGTGAAGCTTAATCTACTTCAATAATTTGGTCTTAGGTCACTAATATCAACTAATCAATTTATGTGACAAGAATCTCTTTCTTAATCACCTAATCATCAATAACTTTCGTTAGGGATCAAATAATTAAAGAGTGTGAATTACAAGGCTAAGTACACACTAAAAACTCTAATCAACTATTTCTATTGGCTATAAATGTAAAGCTCTTAGTAATTTTAAATCCGACATTTCATCGAACACCTTCCGGGCATAAAATTGCTTAAGTCCTAAATCAATGATTTCAAGGCTAATCTAACATTAATCCACCTATCAAGCAATGATTTATGTTGTTTCAAGCCTAAATTCCACTAATCTACTGCTAGTCACCCTAGATCTATCAATCTGAAAAGCTCTAAAATAACTACTAACTAATATTCATGAATACACAAAGCAATGAGGTTGGTCTTTACATAATCATGATTATAGAATAAGTAGATGAAATATTTAAAGATAAAAAGAGATTTGATAACTTGGAAGAGTGAAAATCATAAAATGTTCTTGAGAATTATAGAAAAGACAAAAAAAATCTCTAAAAGAAAGCATCCCCTAATAAATTAGGGTTTGAGAATATTTAAAGGAGAAAACTAAAATAGCTGGTCAACTCATGTCAAATCCAATTTAGATGTTGGTTAACAAAACTCAGAAGCGCTTCAACGGTGTCGTGAAGTTTATGTGTTTGGCCGTTGGGTCGTAGCGGTGTCGAGACCCGCTAGGACATCCCACCAAGCTCCATTTTGTGTCGTTATCCCACTTGAGAGTGCCCGCTAGACTTCGAGCCGAAATGCCAAGTTTCCCCATCATTTGTCACCTCGCCGCTGCGCCAGACTGCTTCTCTCCATTGGTGTCGCCAAGTCGATGCTTCATCGCACAGTGGCCCCACCAACCCGTTGCAACTCCTCGCCAGACTTACAGCTACTCTCTTCAAATCTTCAACGGGTGGCACGATGTTGATGGGTCAAGTCGTTGGACAGCATCGATGTCCCAAAGTACTGTAACACACCGCTCGACCTTATGTTCTTCATTCAATCTTCTTCTTCAAAGCTCATGGCCTCAAATATATCTCAAATCGACTTAAAGACTATACACAGTGCAAAAATGATACTACATGGTCCTATAATGCATGATCATGTAAATTTGAGACTCAAATACTTATTTACAACTCTAAGTGATGTAAAATGAAAGAAAATATTATCAAAATGAATGCATAAATAAATGCAAAACCCGTAGATATCATGTATCAAATTTTGTTTTCCTTGAAATTCGATATCTAAAGTGCTCAATTTGCAGACAACTTTGACGGTATCGCTGACCTTTGTTTCAAGGTTCACCGTTCCTAGATCTATGTTAATCATCTCATCCTCAACACTTGAGAGGCTGTCTGCGTGTGGTATTCCGGCAACACTACCGAGTTTTTTTTGGTGTTTTTGTCATTTTCGTTTCTGGCTATGAGTTTCTCCTTCTATCCCGGTGATGCGACCTCTCTCTCTCTCAGCAAATTCCGGTGACACTTGTATCCTTAAGCGGCTCTGAGATTCATTCTGGTACTTTGTTTCCGAGTGGTAATAGATCTTTGCCGTATCTGGTCCTATTTGTTTAGCTGCTGTTACGCTTTTAGATTTCACTCGCTTCCGAACTCATCTGATCTCATTCTCCATGGAGTCTCGCGGATGTTCTGGGATCAATTCTCAAGGATCCTCTCACAAAACGGAGGAAGATGAACCTCTAATTTTGCCTCAGGTCAACAATGAATTTTTGCTATAGCGGTTTCAGAGAACCATCATCGGTCGCACTTTTTATCTTGAAGGAAGAAGCATGGATGTTGTTATTGGTCTTCTCCCCAAGCCACACATTTGGCATGTGGAGGGTCGAGTTCGATGTGTTGATCTTGGAAAGGGTCATTTTCAATTTGATTTTGATTCAGAAGAATACATGAATAGAGTTCTGAATAAGCATCAATGTCATGTTAATTTCTGCTCTGGAGAAGTGGGAGCCAAATATCAGAGGAGATTTTCCAAATTACATAACTTTTTGGGTTCAAACAAAACATTTTCCAGCAGAGCATTGGAATGTAAAAGATCTGGAAAATCTGGGAAGCTTTCTTGGTGAGGTTATTAAGGTTGATGATAAAGGAGCAAAGCTTTTAGTTAAAGTGGACGTGAAAAAGCCTCTCCGGTTTGAGAATAAAGTGATTGATTCTTTTGGTGAGGAAATTTCTGGGAAGTTCAAGTATGAGAAGTTGCATAGATATTGTTTTACTTGCAAACAGATATCCAATGAAGAAAGAAACTGTCCTGATTTGACGAAAGAAGAAAGGTTGCACAAGAGGATATAACGAGATGTGTTAGAAAGGAAGCTAGAAGAAGAAGAAGGAGCAAGTTGAAGACCCTCTGATTTGGTTCACAACAAACCTCGCTTTGACTACAATAATAGGGGTCGGCTGAAGCTTACCACAGAGGTAGTAATTCTTATCGAAAGGAAGCAACTTTGAATCAAATTCTGTAAGAAGAAGATTGTATTCTCCATCGGATGCTAAAGAAGCTGACAGATCGCACAGATCAGTGTGGCATCGTATTGAGCAAAATAGGGAACCATTCCGTGATTCACGTGATGTTTATGCTAATCCCCATTCTCGGGAGAACCTTGGTCGCTCTGACCTAGATTATAGGAAAATGAGACTTGATGAATCTGTAGCAACTAGCTCATGGAGGCCTAAGCAGCCGAGAGAGGATCGAGATGCTAAAGGAGGTTATAGAGAGCTTAAGTATCAAAGGGTAGCTTCGGAGAAGCATAGAGACATGCGACCTCATTTGAATCAGAATCGTAGATTGGATAGGCATGCTCAGGAAGAAAATCAAAATTATAACAGGGTTGAAGCCTCTCAGAGCATCTATGTTCCAAAATCTAGCATTTACTCTGTGAAAGGTAAAGGTAAAATAACGGAGGAAGGATCTAAAAGTGTCACATCATCAAGCAAGCACCACACTCATTATACACAGGTTTTGGAGTATCGAGAGAAATCTCATGTGGTGGTCAGGTTTGGTTTCAAGACACCTGTGGTGAGTAATGTAAAAGAACCCGGTGAATTAAGCGCTCTGGAAATTTCCTCGAGTAAGAAGGTAACATCGAGTGAGAAAAGAGTAAAGGAAGCATAAATGCTTAAAAATTAGGACCTGTTTACAGAGGAGGAGGAACAAAAAATTCAAGAAGAAACTGAGGTTGTGAATCGCACTCTTACTAAAGAAAAGATAGAAAAGCTCAACAAAGAGGCGGAGGAGGCTTGTGCGATGAGTCAGGAAGAGATCGACAATGATGATCTGCTGGAAGATGACAAGCAAGTAAGCACAGAGCAGACAATATCGGAACAGAGCAAGCCTATCCCTAGACGTTTAAAGAGTTCTAACTTGAGTGCAAAGCGTCACAAAAATTGAAAGGTAATCTTTCTCCATCACGAAGGCCTATGCAGGAAAGGATTGAATATCCAAGTATCCAAGTTCCGAAATCTGCGCACGGGAAGAGAAAAGAAGAGCTTAAGAAAAAATCCTCAAGGAACCCACGAGAGTTGTTGGGTGTAGCTTCAAAGAAAAAAAATGCAGTCAATAATTCTCCAAAGAAGCGCTAGGTAATCACTCTAACACTAATAAGCCAAGGAATGATGCTTCTTCTTCTTCTTTCCCCCAGAATGGGGTGTTTCCATCTGCTTTACGCAAGAACTCTAAGTCTCATTCAGGTTTGGTGGGGTTCCAGAACCCACCCAGTAATAATATATGAGGATTATCACCTGGAACTGCCAAGGAGTAGGAACATTCCTAGCGGTTCAAAGGCTTTAGGAGATGCGCAGAAAATTCCTCCCAAAATTTGTGTTCCTTTCCGAAACAAAGAATAAGCGAGAAGTGTTGCAGGAGTCTCAAGTGTCTTTAGGGTATGATCAACTCTTTACTGTTGAGCCCGAAGGTAGAAGTCGTGGTCTCGCTCTCTTTTACTCTAATGACACTCCTGTGAAAATTTTATTTTTCAATGAAAGCATTATTGATATTGAAACTACCATTGAAGAGAATAAAGTATTCATATCTTTTGTTTATTGTGATCCGGTCGTTAAGTGCTGAGAAATTGTTTGGGAAATATTGACCTGTTTTGGTATTGTGCGTGCGGGTCCTTAGTTTCTCATTGGTGATTTTAATGAGATTACAGATAACCACGAGACACAAGGAGGAAAAAAGAGATCCGAGAACTCCTTCTTGCCTTTTAGGATGATGATTCATAATTGTGGCCTTATCGAATTCCCCTACAAAGGAAATTCATTTTCTTGGGTGGGGAGGAGGAGAAATGGACTAATTAAATGTCGTATTGATAGGGCCCTCGGAAATGAAGATTGGCATATATTTTCCCACATTAATGTTGAGTACCTTAGGCTATGGGTTTCAGACCATAGACCTTTATTGGCAAACATTTACGCTAGAAGATCGAGAGTGCGAAAAAGCTTTATGTTCGATAAGATATGGCTTGGAAAATAAGGTTTTGATGAAACAGTGATAACAGGTTGGGGATCTCTATCGCAAGATACACCGGTCTCGCTTACAAAAAGAATCCAGGCTTGTAAAAGAGCGATCTCCAAGTGGCAGAAAAATACAGTCTCAAATTCAGATAAATTGGTTGAGGAGATCACAACTAAGCTGGATAAAGCTCAAGTTGATGAGAACGTGTACGAAGAAGTAGTTACCAAGCTAAAATGGCAACTTTGTGATGCTTTCCGGGAGGAGGAATTATTCTGGAAGCAGAAAAGTATAGCCACTTGGCTAAAAGAAGGTGATAAAAATACTAATTTCTTCTATGCTTCAACAAAGCAGCGCCGAGCGAGAAATCGGATTGTTAGACTATTAGATGAAGAAGGCGAATGGATTGAGACGAACGAAGGGTTAGAAGCAGTCGCATCTCAATACTTTGGTAAATTATTCTCCGCCTCGGATGTTGTGGATTTTTCTAGTTCTCTCCCTGATGTTCCTGAGAAAGTTACCGATCATATGAATTTGATATTGACAAAGGAAGTGGCTGATTGGGAAGTCAAGAATGTGATTTTCTCGATGAACCCGGATAAAGCACCGGGCCCTAACAGTATGACGGCTTTGTTCTTCTAAAAATTCTAGCATATTATTGGTCATGATGTGTGTGAAACAATCAAGCAATTTTTTCGTGATGGGAGCTTTGACCCAAAACTCAGTGACCCAAAACAATTTGCTTACTTCCTAAGGTAGATAGGCCACAAGAAATGTCAGAATTTCGTACAATCAGCTTGTGCAATGTAGGATATAAGGTCGTATCGAAAGTCATTGCAAATCGGCTCAAAAGTATACTCCCGACTTTGATTTCAGAGACCCAATCGGCCTTTGAGGCTAGACGTTCAATTATAGATAACATCTTGATCGCGCAGGAAAATTTTCACGCCCTCCGGACCAATCCTGCAGGCAAAAAAACATTCTTGGCATCCAGCAGGAAGGAGGCATGGGAACATATTTGGGCCTACCCGAGAAGATACACGGGTCTAAAGCTCAAGTTTTTGCCTTTTTCCATGACCGACTAAATGCTAGAGTTAATACATGGTCAGCAAAGTTCCTATCTAAGGGAGGGAAGGAGGTACTAATCAAGTCTGTAGCCCAAGCTCTTCCAACGTATGTCATGTCGTGTTTCCTTTTACCAAAAGGTATACAAAACAAGCTGGGTAGTGTGATTGTTAACTTCTGGTGGACCTCAAAGCAAGACAACAAAGGTCTTCACTGGATTGTGTGGGTTAAGACATGCAGACCACTAGCAGAGGGAGGATTGGGGTTCAGAAAAATAAACGAGTTCAACATTGCCCTTCTCGCAAAGCAGTTTTGGAGACTTGTGAGGAAACCATACTCACTCTTTCGCTACTCTAGCCCGCTCCAGGTTAAGTTGGCACATTCACCTTCGTACGGTTGGCGAAGTATACTGGCAGCCAGGGGAACTTCTCTTATCTGGTTTGAAGAAAAATATTGGTTCAGGGTTTAATACTAGAGTCTGGAGTGATCCTTGGATCCATGATGTTCCGGCGAGACCAGCTAAGAGCTTACACGTAGAGACAGACCAAAACCTTTATGTTAACCACCTCATCGACTTCGATTCAAAGGAGTGAATAATTGAGAAGATTCACGAGTTATTATCCCCAAAAGACATTTCCCTAATATTGGGGTTACATCCGAGTTTGAAATTCTTGAGAGATTCGTATTTTTGGTCCCATACGAAATCCTGAAATTATACCGTGAAATCTGGTTATTTGGCGGTAATTGAAAACCGTAGAGGAGATTGTGACCTCCCTTCTTAGGGGCTGAGTGTTAATACACTGCAGAAACAATCATGGAAAGTTCTAACCTCACAAAAATTAAAACATTTATTGTGGCAGATTGGTTCAGGTTGTATAGCCTCTTGCCAACGCCTTGCGGATAGGCATTGTGGCACGGACAGAGTTTGCCCTCAGTGTGGTGCCCATGGAAGAGATGATTAACCATCTATTTTTCGAGTGCTCCCCCGCTTACCAAGTCTAGTCCCTATCTTCGATTCCTTTGATAGATGGTATGTTCCCTTTCTCAATAGGTCTTTGTGAACTTGGATTTTCTGTTTTGGAGGATGCAGGATATGAACGGCATTGGCGATGATGTAAGATGCTACCCATGTATTTTATGGTACATTTGGAAAGCCAGGAATGCTAAAGTCTTTGAGAACAAGAATATTCATCCCGCATAAACCTTGACATTGGTGATCCAAGAAGCGAAAGCTTTTCGCAAAGCAAATGATCGAGAAGAAGCGGTGAACCACCTCCCCACATTCCCAACAATTCCGACACCATGTCGAGACTCTCAGGGTGTGATTAAAGTGCAATTGGATGGCTCTTGGCACCAGTCGGACCCGTGTAGTAGTCATGGTTGGGTTTTATCCACAGGTCAGACTTTGACACATTTTGGGTTAAAGGTCTCTCGTCGTTGCCTTTCCCCGTTGCATTCTGAATTGGAATCACTCTTTTGGCCGATGATTTGTCTCCGTTCCCTCCAAGTTACGAAAGCTGTTTTTGAAACCGATTACCAAGACCTTATCGCGTGAACCAAAGATCCAGATGATTGGCCGTCGTTTGTGTCTGAATTGGATGATTTCAAGGGTTTAAAGAGTTTTTTCCCACATTTTCTCTGATTTACATCTCTCGTTGTAACAATGTCCTTGCGGACTTTCTTACAAAAAGAGCCCGAACACGAGGTATATGTTTCTCCCATGTAGATTCTAGATTCCCGGATTAGCTCCTTATTGAGGCGAACCTCTTTCCACTAGTTTAATGGATTAATTTCTTTCTGTCAAAAAAAAAAAAAATGCTCAATTTGCAAGAAAGGATAATTGTAGATACTAGGTAAATACCCGCGCTACGCCGTGTGGTCTTTTTTATTTTATTTTTTATATTTACATTTAGTAAATTGTTTTTATGGGCAATTGAAAAATACAAAAGTCGAGTACCACCCTCGTCTTCTTCTTCGTCTTTTACGTCTTCTTCCTCGTCGTCTTTATTCTCAGAATCTTCCGACTCATAACTCTCATTTTTTCTGTTTTTCTGGCTTTGGAGGAGGTACATTTCTCATTGAACTCGACATTTTCTTTTCTTTTTTGACTTTTTTGATCCCTGTGAAAGAGTAAAGCCATATAGATGGTAAATACGTTTCAAACATCTGAGTGTTGAAATTGTTGAAGAAACTTCATAAATGTATAATATTACCTTTCTCTGAAGGATTAGAAGACATCCCTTATTTGGAGAGTATCTCCTCAAGTTCTTTTATCAGAGTATCCTCGCGTTTCTCCTCAAGAGCCTGCTTGGCTTTTCTGTAAACCAATGGAGAAATGCTGCCAATAAAAGAAAAAAGATCAAGAGC
>VBRH01000452.1:59687-76504 GCA_014578085.1 Cardamine resedifolia | reverse complement strand
TTTTTTTTTTCTCGTTTTTCTTTCTTCATCTCGTGAGCGATAGTACCTGAACCCTAGGGAAGGAAAAATCATAAATTTTCTGGAGGAAACAAACATATATCTTTCTTTTTCGCAGTGGAAGAAAAAATGCAGAATCCGAGACTGAAGCAACATCATCAACAACAACAACAACAACAAGTTCTGATGCAGCAGCAAGCTCTGATGCAGCAACACTCTCTTTACCATCCTGGTGTTTTGGCTCCTCCTCAGGTTTTCTACCTACATACATCTCCGATGTGTCTAATTTTGGTCGAAATTGGAGTTTTTAAAATTAGTTTTCAATTCCATTTCTTCACTATCGCCTTGAGTCCTTTTATTCCGGGTCGGGTTTAGTTTGTGTTCATTATTTGAAGATAGGGCTCATTCGTATGGGCTATTATCTTTGTGTTCCCTTTTATCATTTGATTGAACAAGAAGGCTAGGGTTTCCCAGATCCTGTAAGCTAGCAATTTTTTTTTCTTTTATCTGTTGATGTCTTTGTGTTTTAGTTTCGCTCAAATTTTTGAAACCGACAAAGATTTGTATTTCGCTGAGCTGATATTTACCTTCTCAAGATTGCATTTTCTCATGAGGATAGAAAAGAAATGATCTTTCTTCTTTTGCTGCAATCCATTTTTCATTTTTCGTTTTTTTCATCATGCTTTTGGCATTTGCAGTTAGAGCCTGTTCCAAGTGGAAACCTTCCTCCTGGTTTTGATCCCAGTACTTGCCGTAGCGTGTGAGTGAGCATTACTTTGCAAGTTTTTGTTTGAAAGTGCAGTTCTAAGTTTGTGATTTTAACTCCTATAATCATTTTAATATTGGCAGGTATGTTGGAAACATCCATACACAGGTCACAGAGCCTCTTCTTCAAGAGATTTTTACAAGCACTGGCCCTGTTGAAAGCAGTAAACTCATCAGAAAGGATAAGGTTAGAGAGATTCGAAATTCACCTGTTTTGTACTTTATTTTATTGTGTTTAGATTGTGAAAGCGACCCTCTTATAAAGTATCATTCTTGTTATGGACAAGCATGACAAAACAATATGCTTATGGGAAACTCTACTTGCTGCTCTGCTTATCTCAAACTTACTAAAAATGACTAACGCATCTTTCTGATTTCACAGTCATCATATGGGTTTGTTCACTACTTTGACCGAAGATCTGCTGCTCTGGCTATACTGTCTCTGAATGGAAGGCATCTGTAAGGAACAATTTTCATTGTTCCGTTCCTCTCTTTATTCTTCGAACTTTTTCACTTAGGTTATAATACTTGAGTTCACAGGTTTGGACAGCCTATCAAAGTCAATTGGGCCTATGCCACTGGTCAGAGGGAAGATACATCAAGTAAGTTGTGGTTTTTCAAAAAGTTGCAGTATTGTTTGTTTGTTATTTAGGAGAGCTTGGTTGCTCAATGCTTTTGTTTCTCTATGTTCGTAGGCCATTTCAACATTTTTGTTGGAGATCTCAGTCCAGAGGTTACGGATGCGACATTATATCAAAGCTTCTCTGTCTTTTCCACTTGTTCGTAAGTTCTGATGCTAGATCAACTCTTTTTAACTAATTCTAGTTGGTCTTAAAATAAAGGAATATCTGATGTAACCAATTTCCCCTATTGATTAAGTTTATCTGCTTAAACATCATATCCAACTCATAATCTTTGACTGTCTAATAAATGAAGGGATGCGAGAGTTATGTGGGACCAAAAAACTGGGCGCTCAAGAGGCTTTGGGTTTGTTTCCTTCCGCAATCAACAGGTAATGTATATTCCTTTAGTTCATGCGGTGACTATTTGTTTTAGCTCAAGGATTGTTCATGGTTTACATTAAGGCTAAATGTTAATTTCATTTGCAGGATGCTCAAACTGCCATTAATGAGATGAATGGTAAGGATCATATAGTAGCTGAGATCTCAGAACTTCATTCTCATTTGTGAACTCTACTTTCTCAATTCTGAAGTTCTTAGAATTTGCATTTCATCTGTATGATACTGTGCCTAGGAAGACCAAGCTAGTGGATTATGTGTTCTCTTGATTTATTATTAGTTAAGAGTTGCAGAAATTTACATAACTCTGTTTGAATGAGTCCCAACTTCTAGAATAGAGTTTTTCTTTTTATTCGTAGTAATTAACTTTTGTTTCTATCTCTTCTTTTCAGGTAAGTGGTTAAGTAGCAGACAGATCAGATGCAACTGGGCCACGAAGGGCGCTACTTCTGGTGAGGATAAGCATAGTTCTGATGGAAAAAGTGTTGTAGAACTTACAACTGGCTCGTCAGGTTGTCTTTCTATTTCTGTGTGTTCAACTACACTGATTTTATCTGGTTAGTATTGAAAACTCATAGCTAACAAAGTCATTGGGTCGTTTGATTGTGCAGAGGATGGTAAAGAGACCTTAAATGAGGAAGCACCTGAAAACAATTCTCAATTTACCACTGTTTATGTGGGAAACCTTGCTCCAGAGGTATGTTATCGACTAGGAAGTGGTCCTTGTAAGTTGTAACTTGGTTCACTATCATAAGAAAAACAGTTTTATCGAGGCTCTTTGATGAACTATTGCATCAGTAGGTTTTTGGGTACATTGTGACAGCTATTTATCTTGCAGGTAACTCAACTTGATCTACACCGCTACTTCCATGCTCTTGGCGCTGGAGTTATTGAAGAGGTCCGTGTCCAACGAGACAAAGGCTTTGGTTTTGTGAGATTCAACACCCATCCTGAGGCTGCTCTTGCTATTCAGATGGGTAACACCCAGCCTTACCTCTTTAACAGACAGATAAAGGTACTTTAAGCTTGGCTTACCACAAAACGCTCTCTCTCTATTTGATCTTACTGTTCCAAAAATTGCATTGTCTGACATCTCTAGAAACAAGAGATTTAGCATGTAATCTGGCCTTTGATTCTGTTATCATGTTGATTGTAGTGCTCATGGGGCAACAAACCAACTCCACCAGGAACAGCCTCAAACCCACTTCCCCCACCTGCCCCAGCCACAGTGCCGGGTCTGTCAGCAGCTGATCTCTTAGCCTATGAGAGGCAATTGGCACTAAGCAAGATGGCTAGTGTGAATGCCTTAATGCATCCACAGGGTCAACACCCTCTAAGGCAGGCTGCTCATGGAATCAATGCTGGAGCTACAGCAGCCATGTACGACGGTGGCTTTCAGAATGTAGCCGCCGCACAGCAGCTCATGTACTATCAGTAATAAACCTCAGATCGTGGCGCCGATCTTATGTTTCAATCTCTTTACTTTTTTTCTTTTGCTAGAACTTGTTTGTTTGTGTGTCTGTCTGTCTTTTCTCACTTAAGTTATCCATATAAAAAGCTTTTTATCTGCAGTTGTATGCTTAGTTATGTATCCCCATGGATTGTAAGACAAGCAAATTACATTCAATAAAAGGGATTTGGATATCCATTTTGTGTTATTTGACATGAACACAAACATACAAAAAACAATGCCGAAGAATCAGTCCGTCTCTAACCGAGCAATGTATGTATCATAGAAATTTCCAGCTTTCTCGAGATCTCCCAGCTCAGTGTAACAGTCTGCAATGGCTCCATATGCTTCAGTGCTTCCAGAATCTTCTCCTTCTCTCTTCGAGATGGCTAGAACCATGGAGTGATATTGTATGGCTTCTCTATACTTCCCTTGACGTTGCAGCGAGGCGCCTAAGCCTCTCGCAGCCTTCTTTTCTTCAATGGGGTCTCTGAGATTCTGGGCAAGTTCCAAAGCTATCTTGAACTCCGCAAAGGCTTTCTCTGGCTCTTGATTCCGCAGAAAGGTCTTCCCTATTTTCAACTTAGAGATCAACTCTTGTTTCTTTGGTTCCACAATGATTTCACTATCTGGGATTCTTGCACCCACTGGGGCATAGCTTAAGCTAGGTGCATAAGACTCGATTTTGGCTTGTCTCCTAAGAGACGCGTTAATCTGACGTAGTTGTTCATTCAACCTCTGTAACTCCCCTTTCCTCTGCCGAGCAAGCAATCCTGGTTTGTGCATCACAAAAGTGTCATCAAAATCCCAACTAATACAGTTCGTGGAAATATACATTGAAGAAAGGACGCATTACTACCTCCAACAGTGGCTCCAACAAGAGCTACAAGCAACAAAACTGGCATGTTGAACATGGAGCTCTCTGGCTCACATATCTCAGCAGCCAAAGCTTCAAGCGGTGTAGCCATCAGTAGGGAGTTTGTCAACAACACTGCCATGGTAGGTAATTTGAGCCTCCCAATTCCCTGCCACATCTATCTTTAAAGGCTTATTTATCACAAAGGAAAACTTGACAACCACAAAAAAAAAAAAACTAAGTCAAAACACTTTCATGGTATTCACTATTCAAGGTATAGAAAACTCATAGGATTTTCGCTGAAACATCCTGGAGCTAACCAACATACCTCAAAATCTGACAACTTTTCAAGAGTTTCCGCGCTGGAAAATGGTGTTTGTAAGACTCCATTGCCTTCACGATCCTTGGGTAGGGAAGACAAATGTTTAATCTTGGAGCTAGGACGATGAGCGACAGGCTTTATGATTACTGAGTAGCCAATAGGTGTAGCAAACTTTCCAATCTCTGAAATGAGCCAACAAAAACACAACCTGTGAGAAAAATCATCAAACTCGTTTGTTTATAAGCTCCTTAACTCTAAGGGTATACGATTCAAGTATTCGGGCTCTTCTTGGACACTGACATGGATACGTATCATAATGATAACAAAGCTCTCAACAAGAATACAAATGAGAACAACAAATCAGGCTAGAGTTGAGGTTATAATCAAGCTACACACTAATGTCATCTACATGGCAACATTCTGGTATTTATTAGCCTAAGCTAAACCAACTTCCCATAATAGGGCTTAAACATAATTATTCCGAACGAAATCTAAAAAAAATCGATCAATCTCCGAGATTTTGATGCCTCATTACCAAAAGAGGATCACTCACAAAGACTCTGAAGTGGAAATCTGATTTAGCGAGTGAACTATGAGCTAACCTGAACCTCGAGGCTTGTCTCGCGGCGGAGGTCGATCGCCGGAAGTATGAGAGAAGGAGGAGCAACACCGGATAAGCGCCGCCATCTATAAAACTCTCTCTGAGGATAAACCAACGCCTTGGGAGCTTAAACCCGTTTCCGCTGGTCTTTTGATGACTGTCCTTATACTTTTTACTTAATTACAGTCATACCCTTTTTACTGAGCTCGAAAGCTGAAAACGCAGCGTTTTAAGCAGCTTTGCTTTAACTCTGGTGGCGTGACTGTTCTGTGGCGTAAGACGTAACCACTGTATTTTCCCAGCGGAGTCTTCCACTGGGGCGGAGGGTTTTAGATTTTGACGACTCAAAAACCCTAATCGACGCTCAAGCTTTGCCGCGCTTCTGCTAAGATTTGAAGTTAAAAGCTCGTCTTTTGTTCGAATTTTTTATAGCACTTTGGGTTAGTTTTCGTTGGTGAAGAAATGGATATGGATATGGACACTTCCCCTACCTACTTCGATCCCGAGGTTCTCAGTGTTAGAGATCAATTCCGTCGTTATCGGTAAACTTTTCGACTACCCTCTTTCCGATTTGGATTACTATTCTCGATTTTCTGTGTCTCGTTATATTGGATTTAAGGTGGATTTTTCCTGAGTTATCGATTTTTTTTAAGTACAGTCTAAATTAGCTGATTGTAGCTAAGACTTGACTGCGATTGTTCTCGAAAGGTTAAGAATTCCGCTGAAGCTTTGGATTTTCTCCGATGAGCTCAATCTTGTTAGGGTTTATGGTTTTATTAGCTCATGAAATCTGCGTGTGGATTTAGCTCATAAATAAAAATGAAGAAGATTAGCTAGGAGTCAGTTTCGGAAACATTTTTTCTGTTCATTGTTTCTAGTAACTCTGCATTGATGCGTATTGTTTAATCACTTATAACATTTTGATGCCTTTATGTCAAATTACACATTGCTTTGCAGAAAGAGACACTCTACATCGCCGCATGAGGAAATCTTGAGTTCAAATGTTAGCGAGAATAGATTACTATATGATGGGCATAACATCCATAGTCCAACAAACACTGCTTTGCTTCTTGAAAACATTAAGGAGGAGGTTGAAAACTTTCACACTGATCATTACGAAGGAACACCTACAAACCTGATATCTGCTTCCAGGAGGGAAAGTGATGGAATTCTGGATGATGATAATGAGGCTTTGTTTCGTCGAGTAGAAAGTCAATCACTGAAGGCTTGCAAGATTGAGAATGATGAGTTAGCGGAGAGTGGAGATACAACCTTTTCTTTGTTTGCTTCCCTATTTGATTCTGCACTTCAAGGTTCGTATGATATATCAGTCTTCATACAAATTATGTGTACATACATGAACATGCAGATGTTTGGGTGTGTTATGTGTGTGGTTCTCATTTTTCAAAATCTCAACTAAGCAATGTACCTACCTGCTTTTTGTGTTTGTAAGATTCCCTTTACTTAGTTGGTAGAGTCCCATTAATGCCTGGTTATCTCTTTTTGTAATTATGACGTCTTGGTTCTGCAGGACTGATGCCCATTCCAGATCTAATATTGAGATTTGAGGAATCATGCAGGCATGTTTCACAATCAATTAGGTATGTCTTCTGGCTCTGAGAGTTAAAACCGTCAAAACTTCTTCAACTTTTAAGTTTTTAATTCCTGCTTCATGCCTTTCCGGTTATCTATAGATATGGATCAGATATAAGGCATCGTGTTGTGGAAGATAAACTTATGAGACAGAAGGCTCAGCTTTTGCTTGGGGAGGCTGCCTCCTGGTCGCTTTTATGGAACCTATATGGAAAAGGTTAGGAAACTTAGCTCCATCTTTCTATTGCTTTGGCCTTTTTGGAACAGGGTAGGCGTTGTGTTCATTTTTGATATCTGATGTCTGTTAAAGCTCTGTGTTATGTAATTTTTTCATGTCTACCTGGAGATTTTTCAATTTGTCTTTGTTCTTGCAGTTACTAATACTGAAGAAATTCCAGAGGAATTGATTCTGGTAATGCATTCTTTCTTAATCTTTCTTCAAATGAATCATTCATATTGTGTACATCTTACGCATGGGCTTATTTGACTTTGTTTAATGTTGGCAGTCCCCTTCAACATCTCATTTGGAGGCTTGTCAGTTTGTTGTAAACGACCATACAGCTCAGCTATGCCTTCGGATAGTCCTGTGGCTTGAAGAACTAGCTTCAAAATCACTTGACTTGGAAAGGAAGGTGGCTATTCTAATGAATTCATTTTCAATATGTTACTTTGCCATTGTCATTTTTGGCATGATACTTATTAGTTGATCTGGTAATTTTTGTATTCCTAGGCAGAGCTCATGTATAGGATCCTTAGTAAACTCACTAATCGCAGTGCAGTTCCTTTAACTTTCACACGATTGGAAGGAACAGAATTTGATTACAACTCTTGTTACATTTTCTTTTATAGTAGTGTTTGCTCTCGACCTAGAGAAATACTGGACATCGATATATATGAATGTAATCTGAGAAACTGTTTGGAAAACACCTGCAGAACATTATTGCTTCTGAAATCAATGTCAGGTGTTTGTGGTTCCTACTTGTCATATATTTTAGGGTGTTGGTACTGTTTCCTATACTTTATTCAACATAGGTAAAGAATTGCATGATGAAGCCTCAAATTGATAGAGCTGATTAACATTCGATTAGAATTTAGTTACCAGAAAATATTAATGTTCTCAGGTGAGGGGATCTCATGTTGGTACTTATCTTCCTAACGCTGGAGTGTGGCATCACACACAAAGATATCTCAAGAAAAATGGATCTGCCGCTGACACAGTACACCATCTGGATTTTGATGCTCCAACCCGTGAACATGCTCGTCTTCTTCCTGATGACAATGTAAGCCTGTTCAGCTATGGTTGAAGTTAGGTTCGTTTAAACTAGTAGTGCTGATGGGCATGTTTTTCATTTCCTTATATATGTTCATTCAATGAAATACATGGTATCCATACAACTAGAAAAGAAATAAAGAAAAAAGTAATTAAAACAATGTTGGTGGGACTGTGCAGACAGCAATGCAATATGGATGAAAAGGGTTAAAGAATTTTTTTCAGAATGGCCGTCAATTTTATTTTCATAATTAATATTTGATACTCAGTTATTGTAGCTATTTAGCTTGGTCTGTGGCGTATGACATAGCAATTGTGAGTGCTTCTTTTGTATGTTCTAGTCTCCCTGTGGATTATCTATACTGTAAAGGTCATATTTCGGTGCCGTTATCTCTGTTGGATAAAATTAATATGCAACTTATCTTTGGCAGAAACAAGATGAATCTGTGCTTGAGGATGTTTGGACTTTAATAAGGGCTGGGAGAATAGAAGAGGCATGTGATCTCTGCAGGTCCGCTGGGCAGGTAATATTTATAAGGGATATGAATTCTTTAAGGGTGATGATTAGAAAGATGTGTAGCAATGATATCGAAATAAATTTCTACTTTGGCAGCCATGGAGAGCTGCAACTTTATGCCCTTTTTCTGGAATGGATATGTTTCCTTCTGTCGAGGCACTGCTAAAGAATGGGAAAAATAGGACTCTCCAGGCCATCGAGCAGGAAAGTGGCTTTGGCAATCAGCTGCGTCTTTGGAAATGGGCGTCCTACTGTGCATCAGAGGTAATCCAAATTCTGGATAGTTTTGTTGCTTTCTTAATGAATAATTTTTTTTTTTTCACAGAAACTTAACTTGCTGTTCCTTTTTTTGTCTTTTTTTTCTGAAGAAAATTGCAGAGCAGGATGGCGGCAAAAATGAAGTTGCTGTTTTTGCAACCCAATGTAGCAACCTGAACCGCATGTTACCAATTTGTACTGACTGGGAGGTAAAGGCATTGCACATGTGTATAATCAGATTGATTTTTATTTAGCACGTTCCAACCTTGTTTCCTTAGCTGCCATTGTTCTTTTAATTAACGTATTTTAACATTTTTTCTTGGTTGTCATCCTAAATTCTCAGCATTATACTTTAAGGTGCTTATTTGAAACGTCTCTTCTTCTTAAGTTATCACCATGCACATGTTCTGTCGAATTGAATTATTCATGAGATATTTCGTTCTTGTTTAAAGATGGTTATGAATCATGGAAGATACTTGTTTTCATCGCTACCATTCCTATTCAAAATCTTTGATAAAATGGAAATTGCTATCATCTCTAACTTATTGCGTAGCTTACTCTACATGCTGCATGCATTGACATTGCTTCAACGTTGACGGTGATTTTTCGGCAGTCAGCTTGCTGGGCGATGGCAAAATCATGGCTTGATGTACAGGTTGATCTTGAACTCGCCCAATCAAAGCCAGGCTTGACAGAAAGGTTTAAAAGCTGCATTGATGAAAGCCCTGAAACTATGCAAAATGGTTTTCAGGCTTCACTTGGGCCAGAAGATTGGCCCCTCCATGTTCTAAACCAACAACCACGTGACCTTCCTGCTCTTCTTCAGAAACTCCATTCAGGGTATGCATGCGAACTATTGGGAAATTTTCTTTTTGGCCTCCCTGTAAAGAGCTACAGCCCAACTTACTGTTTTGTTCCTGACGTAGGGAAATGGTACCCGAAGCTGTTGTCAGAGGATGCAAAGAGCAACACCGGCAGATTCAGGTATTTTAATTGCCAAAAAGTTTTCCTTGAAGCTCTAGGAATTATATATTATATGCATAGCCATCCCTAATACTTTCTTTGGCAGATGAACCTTATGTTGGGGAATATATCACATCTTCTTGATATCATATGGTCATGGATAGCGCCCTTAGAAGATGATCAAAGCAACTTCAGGCAATTAATAGTTTTTCTCTAAATAGTTTCACTTCTGTTAAAACAATTCTGGGATATAGTTTTCTGTTGATTGTCGGATCCTAGCATTTTCTTTCGAATTTACCAAAATTTCCAACTCAGGGAGGTGGTGGTAGGGGTCTCTAAATGACATACCTACTGCGTATTTACAGATGTTTCTTGGTTATAAAGAAGAAAGATATTTGTTTTCTCAGCATTGCTATATGAGTGACTTGACTCAATACACTTTGCTGACAGGCCCCATGGCGATCCTCATATGATAAAATTCGGTGCCCACGTGGTGCTCGTTCTTAGGCATCTGCCTAATGATGAAATCAGCGACTCTATCAGGGAGAAGCTCAGTAATGTTGGTGATCTTATTCTTCATATGTGAGTCACTTCTAGTTGGTTCCTCTGCAGTAACAGAGTTCATTTATGGAACTTACTATACTAATTCATGATACATTACATGCATATTACGTTCAACTGGCTTCCTAGTGATCTTTGAAATGCTACCAGGTATGCGATGTTTCTATTTTCAAAACAACATGAAGAATTAGTAGGAATTTATGCTTCTCACCTTGCTCGTCACCGATGCATTGAACTTTTCGTACACATGATGGAGCTAAGGATGCATAGCAGGTAATTTCTTTGTGAATTTTCCGGTTATCAGATGATAAATATCGGAAGAGAGTCTTTCATATTGCACTGTGTGACCCTCTCAACTTTGCGGACAACCACCATTGCTTATAGGTGTATGGCATCAAATTATTTCTGACATTTTTCTTTCTGCTCTGAAAAATAGCGTACATGTGAAGTACAAAATCTTCTTGTCCGCTATGGAATACTTGCCATTCTCTCCTGTGGATGACTCGCAAGGAAATTTTGAAGAAATAGTTGACAGGTATTGAAATGTCGAAATTTTTTCCTGGTGTATGATATGGTAATAATGAGATACATTTTACTCTAGTAATCTCAGAAAATGCAATTTCATGAAACATTCTTAGGGTTTTGTCAAGATCCCGGGAAATCAAACTTGCAAAATATGATCCCTCAGTTGATGTTGCGGAGCAGCATCGTCAGCAGAGTCTTCAAAAAGCCATAGCCATTCAGTGGCTCTGTTTTACACCTCCATCTACTATAAAGGATGTCAAGGACGTTACTTCCAAATTATTATTGCGATCTTTGATGCACAGGTACGGTCAATGCATACTGATATATGGCCTCATGATGTATATATCTGCATCTGCGAGAAATCTTGACATGTAGGCTAATTTTGCAACTATGTTAGTCTATACCTCAATTCCTTAATGTAGACGTAATGTTGAAATCAAAGGACCAGAAGTCTTTTTAATGTGTAAAGTGTCCGTCTCCCATTTATTTTCTTCATTTTTGGCTCTGTTTCATGGTATTATTGTTTCTTCCCCTCTTCAGCAACATTCTTTTCAGAGAGTTTGCTTTGATTGCCATGTGGAGGGTGCCTGCAACTCCTGTAGGTGCACACACACTTCTTAGTTTTCTTGCTGAACCTCTGAAGCAACTCTCAGAAAATCCAGATACCCTCGAGGATTATGTTTCCGAGAATTTGCAAGAGTTCCAAGACTGGGTATACTTCCCTACAATTTTACTCTTTGTTATTCCTTTGATTTAAACATCCAGTGTTTAGATAGCTTTACGTACCTCTTTGTCTTTAAACAGAATGAGTATTATTCCTGTGATGCAAAATATCGCAACTGGCTCAAATTCCAATTAGAGAATGCTGAAGTCCCTGAACTGTCAGAAGAAGAAAATCAGAAAGCTGTTGTAGCAGCTAAAGAGACTCTGGATTCTTCTTTGTCATTGCTCCTCAGTAAGTGATGCTATACTTTATAAAATATAGTGGACTTGTATGCACGACTTTGCAGTTTTTTACATTGGTTAAAATTGTTGTTAACTGTGATAGTTTTGAACGTCATAATATAGGACAAGACAATCCCTGGATGACATTTCTCGAAGACCATGTATTCGAATCAGAAGAATATTTGTTCCTTGAATTGCATGCAACTGCGATGCTTTGTTTGCCTTCTGGTGAATGTTTGCGCCCAGATGCCACTGTTTGTGCGGCACTAATGAGTGCACTTTACTCTTCTGTCAGTGAGGAAGTTGTTTTAGATCGCCAGTTAATGGTACTCCCTTCATCCAAAGTTCTTGTTGCATCTGTTTCTTTTTACCGGTTATCCTTGCTTTTGCTTCACCCATGGCTATATAGAAGTGTGCTTGTTTCCTGGACATGAGTTTTCATCTACAATGGTTATGCAACGGAATTGGATATTTTCGCTTGCAGGTAAATGTTTCGATTTCGTCAAGGGACAGCTACTGCATCGAGGTTGTGCTCCGGTGTTTAGCAATTACGGGTGATGGACTTGGGCCACATAATGCAAATGACGGTGGTATTCTAAGTGCAGTGGCTGCAGCTGGTTTTAAAGGTTTGGATGTCTATGGAACCTATTTGTCGTTCACTGTGATTTACCTCCTTTAGAAATTTGGGGATGTTTCATCCAAGATGAAATCAACAGCATTAATAAAACAAGCAAAAATCTAAAATTTGACTGCAGGTGAGCTTACCCGGTTACAGGCAGGTGTCACAATGGATATATCCCGCCTAGACGCTTGGTATTCAAACAAAGAAGGATCGCTTGAAACACCTGCAACTTATATTGTCCGAGGTCTCTGTAGGAGATGCTGTCTTCCAGAGCTCGTTCTTCGATCTATGCAGGTACAGCCTCTTCCATATTACAGTATATTGTAACAATGCATACATACATATCTCTATCTGCGGCCAATTAATTCATCTTTAACATATAATAAAAGTTTCTAAGATTTTTGCAGAGAAGAAAGTCTTTGGTCGTTTACATTGTCGAGAACTATAGAAGACTGATCTCATACCTACTCGTATATCCCTGGTTAGACGTATTAACCTCCAGTTATCGACGTACTTGCAGGTTTCTGTTTCTCTATTGGAGTCGGGAAATCCACCTGAAGATCATGATGAACTGATTGAGCTCGTGGCGTCTGATGAAACTGGTTTTCTCTCTTTGTTCAGTCGGCAACAATTACAGGTTAGTAATACTCAGTTCTTTACTCCCTGCAGAACAAAGTCAAAGACTCCTCATCATTTTATTATATTTTCTACTCTTCGTTTTTAAATTGGTAATGCAACTTCGCATTATCTGCATCCTTATTGTTTATTAACCTAAACGAATATCTGTTAGCTTTCAACTTAATTGTCCTGCCTCAGAAATGTGTTTTTTTTTTTTACTTCTGCTGCAAAACATCACTAGTTATATGAGTATTGAGATCTTATCTGCTTATGAATCAGTTAATCTTAGTTACTGAATCATTTGATCGATTTGGATGCAATAAAATGCAGGAGTTCATGTTGTTTGAGAGAGAGTATCGTATGTCCCAGTTGGAGCTTCAGGAGGAACTTTCATCATGTTGATATTGCATCACCTTACAACCGTGCTAGCTTCTTCCTCCGCAAATGCCCAGAGAGAGCTTATTTTGGTCATGTAAATTACTCTGTAGCTTGTCTTCTTTTCAGACCAGGGATTTCACTGATTAGACTGATGTATACAATATGATAATTTTGTTGAAGGCTGAAGATCAAGTTCCCTTTAGTACCATTTGCCTTGGGGTATTAATCATCTTCCAGAAAATCCGTCTGTCTCATGGGCTTAACCAGCCAAATAAGCAACAAACAAACATTACAAAGTCCAAACATAGTAATCCATTGTCTTGAAATAGAGCTTTTTTTTATTATTTATTTATATACATTGACAGTATTTGATACTGTTGTTCAAATGTCTGATTCATTTTCTGAGAGCAGCTCTGTCAATTGTTTGGATTAGAGCAAAGAGTGAAGTCCCTCATTCTCTGTCCTAACATGGTTTCTGGTAATGTCAGCAATGGTTGGACAACCACAAAGAGCCATCGTAATCTCAAACTCATTCTTTAACATCTCAATCACTTTTTTCACTCCATCTTCACCCTTAGCTGCAAGCCCATAGATTATAGGCCTTCCTATCTGCATCACCAAACCAAAACAGTGTCATTACATCAACAGAGAGCAACCTGAAAAATGCATGCCAAATCCCAAACCATAGCTTTCAAAGCTTACAAGAACAGCTTGTGCTCCGAGCGCCAGCGCTTTGAAAACATCTGTTCCTCGTCTTACTCCTCCATCAAGCAAAACCGGAATCCTACCTCTAACAACCTGAACAACCTGCAGTTTCAGAGAGAAAAATAAAATCAGTATGTTCGTTAAGAAGAATAAGTTTGTTCTAACGCAAGCTTTGATGGGTTTACCTCTTCTAAAACAGTTATCGTAGCAGGGGAATAGTCGAGCTGGCGAGCCCCGTGGTTAGATACCACTATTCCATCTACACCGGTTTCAACAGCCTTAAGAGCTGCCAATAGCATCAAACAAAGTTTTCTTTTATATGCCTTGGACTTTCTATGTATGGTACAGGCTGTTTATCAGAGCATAAGACATGGATCTTACCATCTTCACGTGTGAGTAAGCCTTTGACCAGGATTGGCAACTTTGTAATAGATCTCAACCATTCGATGTCCTAAAATTTTGCAATGCCAAAGATTATAACACATGGAACTTTTTGTTTAGTATACAAGGAAACAAATAGAATCATTCACAAGATTTAACCTTCCAACTTAACGAAGCATCAAGTGTACTAGAGGCAAAGGCTTCCAGCCCTGAACCTTCACTCTGAGAAAAGTTATCACTGTTAACAACTGGTAAGGTTTCACTTTACACGAACCTTAAGTAATTCAAGCTCTACTTACAGGTTGGACTTGGGTTGAAAATAAACCTTCAAAATTCTTCAACTGTGGGGATATCATTCTACAGAAAAAAAAAGTGATACATCATTTCACAAACTACTTTTTATTAGATAGACTAATCAAAGTAGGGAATCTCAGAGTGTAATGGAGAGTGTTACTTGTTCTTTATATCGGCTTCCCTTCTACCAAGTTTAGGAACATCAACAGTCAGAACTATGGCCTTGAATCCAGCTTTCTCAGCTCTTTTCACCATCTGAGCAGTTATATCACGTCTCTTGTTCACCTATCAAAGATATTAGAGCGAACTAAGAACCGAGGCCTAAGGCCTGTACCAAGGAACCACATTTAGGTGAGATCAGAAAAGCAGCTAAAAAGCCAGATTGTGTATTTACATATAATTGAAGAAACCGGACAGCATTACAACTGGAAGCAACCTCCTCAATAGTGCAAGTAGACACGTATGATAGTATCTGAAATCACAGAACAAAAGAAACTACAATCATTACCTAAAACCCCAAACAATGCAAAACATGCATTCCAATAGACACCTTAGTACCATGATAGTGTTACTCGCAGCTGCAGCTTTCGCAGTGGCTGCTTCTCCTAACATAGAAGACAAATCAAATCAATTTTCAAAACCAGGAAATTGCATACTGACACTGTAGACAGCTATTTGTGACCATAGACTAAACAGACCATCTGGATGAGCCAACTGATGCATTCCTGTTGGAGCAATCATGATGGGAGCAGAGATTGGGTAGCCCAATATGCTTGTAGACATATCTATTTTGCTTACATCAACAAGAACCCTAGGCCTAAACCTGAACATCAAGCACACCAACACACAAACATATCACACGGTGGAATCACGAGGTTATAGTGGCATCCACACACCAAAAGGATATTGATTACATGATTCTCCGGAAAGCTTCAACATTTTCCTTGAGAGTGTGTTGATCCTCTGCTCCTCCATTGAAGAAATCAAAGTACATCTTCGGAAGAGCCCTTTTGGCCAGCTCTTGAAACTCATCCACGTTAACAATTTGATCCATCTATATAAAGGAAAGAAATTGACATTCAAATAACACTTAATTACTCCTACATCAAGATTAAACAGAAATGATCAATCTTACTGAATAGTTTGAAGTAGTAACTTCAATCTTTAAATTAACACGAAATAAATGAAAATAGATATATTGGCTGTGATCATTATAAGATATGATCCAAAGAGAGAGTTAAGTATAGAAGTACTGACATATGTGAAGAAACCAGCAAAAGAACGCAAAGGCAGAAACAGTTGAACTGTTTTTGCAAGTCTCTCTGGTAAGAGCAAATCCCTGAATCAAAATGAAATCGAAAAATAAAGACAAAAAACTCGTGTGATTCAATCAGTGTCGGGGACAGAAAACGACAGAATCAAACTTCTTGAGATTGATCTCCAGCTAATCCTCTGGGTCGTCTAGAGTCTTTGCCCTCTTGCTAAACTAACAAGAAAAGACTGCTGCAGCCCATATGTATTAAGCCTTTAGTTGGGCCAATTAATTAATAATAAACATTGACTATTCAACTTCATGATTACGTGGCATATCATATTAGTCAAGACTCAAGAGCGAGCTTTTTTACTTGTGTTTTGACCAAAGCTCAGAGTCGGAGTCTCTTGAAAAGTTGCAATATTTACTTTCCAGAAAATATGTCTACAGAGTTTTTTTAACTTATCTACTTCGTCTAGCTCAAAGAACAGAAGTCCAAGTGGAGGTTCGTTTGTCTCTAGAGAATGTGAGGACAAGGATGGGGCTAGAATGGGTTGTGATGTTGTCAATAGGATGAAACATGTTTCGTTGTCTAACCAGGAGACTGTGTCTTCCACAAGTAACCAAAAGGTTGAGGATCATAATCGTGTTGAAAGGGATGGTGGTGCAGTGAACACTTCAAATGAAAGCAACACGAGACCTTTTGATCTCTTTCTCAAAAATAATGTGACTGGACTAATAAAACCCTCCCTCTTGGCACTAACCAGAGATAGGAGGAAAGAAACTAAGGGGTACACTGGAATGGTACTTCTCAAGAACTACTTGTCAATCAATGATCAAGTAAACTACTCTCTCTCTCTCTCTCTCTCTCTGTTTCCTTGTATCTGAATGTGTTTGCTTTTCTGTCTGCCCATATATATATATA
>VBRH01000452.1:42311-59235 GCA_014578085.1 Cardamine resedifolia | reverse complement strand
ATGTATATATATATATATGCATCATTTGTGGTTTCTCTGCTTTTGAAATTGCTTGTAGGTGATGTTTGTGAACAAATGTCGTCAGCTTGGTTTGGGTGAAGGAGGCTTCTATCAGCCAGCTTATCAAGATGGAAATATGATGCATTTGAAAATGATGTGCCTTGGAAAACACTGGGATCCTAAAACATGTCAATTTGGGGAAACTCGAATGGTTGATGATTCCATTCCTCCTCAAATTCCTGTTGAATTCAGTCAGCTTGTTGAGTAAGCAACTTTCTATTGGAGATTTGGCCGAGTTCTTTTATGGTGACCAGAGGGACTATGACAAGGCGGAAATGGTAGTTTTGGAGTCGGGAGATGTTCTACTACTTGATGGAAAATCCAGAAATATCTTTCATGGCGTCAGATCAATTCACAAAAATACTGCCCCAAAGGTTCTTGTTCAGCAAACAAGTCTCCGACCTGCTCGTCTGAATTTGACTTTTAGGCAGTACTAGGGATTAGAACATAACACATCACTGTTTCAGACTTGGCATACAACAACATATTGATCATTTGTACTATCAAAATGTCTACATTTAATCCAGGTTTCGTAATTTAAACCATACTGGAACAAAAATCATTTACTGAATGCAACTCTCAGTCTCTCGTGTTTCGATCCTATTATGGCACCTGTTGTACAATTGTCTGATTCAATTTCTGAGACCAGCTCTGTCGATTGTTTGGATTAGAGCAAAGAGTGAAGTCTCTCATTCTCTATCCTAACATGGTTTCTGGTTATGTCAGCAATGGTTGGACAACCAGAAAGAGCCATGGTGATTCCAAACTCATTCTTTAACATCTCAATCACTTTTTTCACTCCATCTTCACCTTTAGCTGCAAGTCCATAGACTATAGGCCTTCCTATCTGCATCACCCAACCAAAATAGTGTCATTACATCAACAGAGAGCAACCTGAAAAAAGTGTAAGCCAAATCTCAAACCATAGCATTCAAGGCTTACAAGAACAGCTTTTGCTCCAAGTGCCAGAGCCTTGAAAACATCTGTTCCTCGTCTCACTCCTCCATCAAACAAAACCGGAATCCTCCCACCAACAACTTGAACAATCTACAATTTCAGAAGAAGAACAGTTTGTTCATTAAGAAAAAATAAGTTTGTTCTAAAGCACGCTTTGATGGTTTTACCTCTTCTAAAACAGTTATCGTAGCAGGAGAATAGTCGAGCTGGCGACCCCCGTGATTAGATACAACTATTCCATCTACACCGGCTTCAACAGCCTTAAGAGCTGCCATTTTCATCAAAAATGATATTTTATAACCCTTGGAGTTTCTATGAAAGATGATACAGGCGATATATATCAGAGTATGAGACAAGAATCTTTACCGTCTTCACGGGTGAGTATCCCTTTGACCAGAATAGGCAACTCTGTAATAGATCTTAACCATTCGATGTCCTAAAGTTTAGCAGTACAAAGATTATAAAGAATTCTCTCACGTTTTCATGGGAACTCTTTGTATAGTATCCAAGAACACATAGAATCAGTTGACAAGATTTTACCTTCCAATTTAACGAAGAATCAAATGCACGAGAGGTGAAAGCTTCAACCCCTGAACCTTTATTCTGAGAAAAGATATCATTGTTAACAACTGGTAAGGTTTCACTTGACCTGAATCTTAATTCAATTCAAGCTCTACTCACAGGTCGGACTTCCATTGAAAATACACCTTCGAAATTCTTCAGCTTTGGCGGTATCATTCTACATAACATAACATTTAAACATCATTTCACAAACTACTTATTATTAGATATAGAGTAAGCAAAGAACGGAAGCTTATTTCTTTCTGCAAGATAAAGGTTCCAAAATCAAGAGGTGTTACTTGTTCTTTATATCTTTTTCCCTTCTACCAAGTTTAGGAACATCGACAGTCAGAACTATGGCCTTGAATCCAGCTTTCTCAGCTCTTTTCACCATCTGAGCAGTTACATCGCGTCTCTTGTACACCTACCAAATCGAACTAAGAACTAAGAACCAAGGAGGCACATTTAGGAGAGATAAGAAAAGCAGCTAAAAATCCAGACAGTGTATTTAGTATTTACATATAGTTGAAGAAACCGAACAGCGTTACAACTGGAAGCAACCTCCTCAATAGTGCATGAAGACATGTATGATACTATCTGAAATTCACATAACAAAAACAAAAATAAAACAATATTCATCACCTTAATACCCAAACATGCACTTGAATAAACACCTTATATAAATAATACCATGATGGTGTTACATGCAGCTGCAGCTTTCGCAGTGGCGGTTTCTCCTAATATAAAAGACAAATCAAACCACAATATTCCGAATCCAGCAACTAAAGTTATAAAACATAGACTAAACAGACCTTCTGGATGAGCCAACTTATGATTTCCTGTTGGAGCAATCATTATTGGAGCTGAGATCGGGTAACCCAATATCCTTGTAGACATATCTATTTTGCTCACATCAACGAGTACTCTAGGCCTAAACCTGAATATCAACCTCATTTAAAAGTGTGAGTCACAAGAGGTTATAGTGTCACCCATGACCCACCCACCAAAAGGATATTGATAAGGATTTGTTACATGATTCTGCGGAAAGCGTCAACATTATCCCTGAGAGTGTGTTGATCCTCGGCTCCTCCATTGTAGAAATCATAGTACATCTTAGGGAGAGCCCTTTTGGCCAGCTCTTGAAACTCATCCACCTTAACAATTTGATCCATCTATATCTACAATATCTTAAACAGGAAAGAAAACTGACAATCAAACAACACTAGTCTACAAGAACCAACACAGAAATTACCAATCTTTAAGAGGCCTTGATTCGTGTATGTTTGAAGTAGCAAAGGTCAATCTTTAAATTAACACGAAACAACAAAAATAGAGATATTTGATGCGATCATTTAAGGGACTCAGAACTAAAGCCATAATATATTATGTGATCTAAAGAGCTGATTGTACAACTCACATATCTGAAGAAGCCAGCAATAGAAATCCAGAGGCAGAAATAGACCTTTTTTAGTTAAATAGACCTTTTAGTACTATATTTAACTAAAAAATATAAAAAATAAAAAAATAAGGAACACAAATAATCAAAAAAAGATAACACTGTCGGGGAAATAATTTTTTTTTTGACTCGGTGACCACAAGACGACAAAGTTGGCCCAAAACAATTTAAACTCATCTGATTAAGGACTTTGTTTGGTTAGCGTATATATCTACGTGGCACACTGAGTCAGCATATATCCATGATGATGTGGCATACTGAGTCAACACCGCCAAAGTCGGTTCTCAGCGAGCGAGTTTTCCAACGGAGAGAGTATTTATTTACTTTGTGCTCAGAAACCAAAGAGTCTCTCTTTGCAAAGTTGCAATTTTTTTGTCCATTAAGAAACTGAATCTATAAAAAGGACACCATCGGAGACGCTTTAGTTCTACTTTTACCAGCCAAAGTTACCGTCTTTTCATAGTTTTAGCGAGTAAAATCGATGAATCACGGAGGCTCCGGTGGCCGTAAGGGTTCTTGGGGAGGTTATACAGCACCTAAGCAATGTATTCCGGTACTTATACTAGATTTTCGTCTCGTATTCTTAGTTTCGAGAATGTTTTGTGTTAATATTTTTCGTTTTCGAAATTGGAATCCCTTGATTAGTCTTTTCTTGTTGCGCGCTTTTGTTATGGTATGTAAGCAGATTTTTTTTCTATGTAATCTACAGGTTAGTTCTTTGGATGAGTCTTCAGGTAATAGAGGTAGAGGATCTCGAGGGAGAGGAAGAAGTGCAACATCACGGTCTCAAGTGTACGTTAAGAAGTCCAATGTGGGACTTGTGGAAGAGGGAGTTCAAGAGGATAGAAAGTCCCAAGAGAATTTAGTAGCTTCTACTAAGCATCTTAGTGGTGATGGTGCTGATTTGAAGCTTTCTGGAGATAACAAGGATCTTTTGAAATTATCTGCTTCGTCTAGCTCAGAGAACATTAGTCGTAGTGGAGGTTCGTTTGTCTCTAGAGAATGTGAGGACAAGGATGGGGCTAGAATGGGTTGTGATGTTGTGAATAGGATGAAACATGTTTCGTTGTCTTACCAGGAGACTGTGTCTTCCTCAAGTAGTCAGAAGGTTGAGGTTTCTAGTGTTGATGATCATAATAGTACTCACAAGTCAGGTGGTGCAGGGAACTCTTCAAACGAAAGCAGCATGAGACTTTTTGATCTCTTTCTCAAGAAGAATGTGTTTGCACTTAAACCCACTCTCTTGGAACTAAGCAGAGATAGGAAGAAAGAAACTAAGGGGTGCACTGGAAGGGTTATTAGACCTGGAATGGTACTTCTCAAGAACTACTTGTCAATCAATGATCAAGTAACTACTCTCTCTCTCTCTCTCTCTCTCTCTGTTTCATTCTTTCTGAATGTGTTTGCGTATATGTCTGGTCTTATATGCATCATTAATGCTTTTTCTGTTCTTGAAATTGTGCAGGTGATGGTTGTGAATAAATGCCGTGAGCTCGGTAAGGGTGAAGGAGGTTTTTATCAACCAGGTTATCGAGATGGAGCGTTATTGCATTTGAAAATGATGTGCCTTGGGAAAAACTGGGACCCTGAAACATCTCAATATGGAGAAACTCGACCAGCTGATGATTCTGCTCCACCTCAAATTCCTGTTGAATTCAGTCAGCTTGTTGGGAAAGCAATTGAAGAATCACAGTCCCTAGTTGCTAGAAGCTCAAAGAAGATGAATGGAGAAGATGGAATGCCATCTATGTCACCTGACATCTGTATTGTTAATTTCTACACAGCCACCGGGAGACTTGGTCTCCATCAGGTTAGTATTTCAAACAACTTTTTTTAATTTAATCTCATGAAACTCAAAGGTAATTGCATAATTCATTTGGAATCCTTATTGTTTCAGGACAAAGATGAGAGTGAAAAGTCCATTCGGAAGGGATTACCTGTTGTTTCGTTTTCTATTGGAGATTCAGCCGAGTTTTTGTATGGTGACCAGAGGGATTATGACAAGGCGGAAGTGTTAGTTTTGGAGTCGGGAGATGTTCTACTATTTGGTGGCAAATCCAGAAATATCTTTCATGGCGTCAGATCAATTCACAAAGATACTGCCCCTAAGGTTCTTGTTCAGCAAACAAGTCTCCGACCTGGTCGTCTGAATTTGACTTTTAGGCAGTATTAATGTATCTTGAAGCTGTTTTGGACATGTAGGCACATATTCTACTTTATGTATCTTTTGGTTATCTAAAAATAAGAAATAAATAAATAAACCTTTGCAGATTCTTTGCATTTGTTATGATTTTAATTTCAGTTAATATTATACTGTCTTGGCAATATGAAGATCTTGAGGATTTCTTGGCCTACCTCCTTCAAGAAAGAAAGAAAAGAAGAAGAATGTTCTTGATTTGTCAAACGGTTCCTGGGCCCTTGATGCCGGAGGATATACACTGAAGATTTACTTGGATTTGAAGACTTGCTCTTCAATCATTGATCTCTGTCTCTGCATATTTGTCTTTCAACCAATAGGAATATGCTTGTATTGAGATGGAGTAACTCTGCATATCTGGGACCCTGAAACATGTCAATATGGGGATACTCGATTTTGTTTGATGGGTGCTATTTCAGCCTCAGATATCTCACCAATTGACTAAACCACAGAAACTCGTGTTTATTAGATTCACTTACGTCTGATTTCTGTTTATATTATACACAATAAATTAGCCCACACAATGTATATAACTTAGGCTTTAGTTAGATTTGTGAAGTTATTCCATCGTTGTTGCTAGGAAATATTTCACATTGTATCGGTTGTCTTTGTCAGTCACGAGCTTGCCTATATTCCAATAGCTGATGCAGCTGAATCTACATAAAGTAGCAAGCAAGAGTATATTTTCTTCTTCAATCTTTCTATATTCTCTAACAATGAACTATCACTAGAGTGATCATCACTTTTAACTTTTTCCAGCCATTCGTTTACTTGCTTAAGCTGGGACAATGTCTCAGCAATATGATTATCTGGTTCCGCTAGTCGCGCTCCTTTGGTTTTTCCTTTCTTCTCCGGAACACTAGCATTAATAAATCCAGCATCTAATGCGTCTTCCAAGAACTTCAAAAACCAGCTCCTTGTTTCTCGTTTCAAAGTGTTTCTCAGTTCTTTAATCTCTTCTGTGCCATTTCCTTTAACCCATTCCAGCTTTTCGGCTTCTGTTAGAGTTTTCGAAGACTTTGTTGTGGTTCTGCTTGAAATAAGACTAGCTTTTTTGCTCAACTTTTCAGGTTCCGTCCATAATGAATTAAAATTCACTGTCCGGGATGATTTATCTTTCGCTGCTGCAGCTGTGACCTGTGCTTGGTCAAGGATACTCTGCAGAGTGAAAAAGTTTCTGAGAGAGATATGTGGATGCCTTGGTGAAGACTTTGAGCTGAGGTCAGCAAACATACTGCAAAATCATTGTTTCTTTGATTAGCCAAAAGACAACTTTGGATCAAAACAAAATTAGTATCTTATTTTTCTTTCCTTGACATATGAGCAAGTTTGGTTTCAAAGGTAACTTGCCTGATACACTTGATAAGATGTGAAGCAGCCAATGCCTCTCTTTGTACTTCTGTGGCAATTAGGGTAGCAACATTTCTCCTTCTTAGCATTCCCTTTGGATTAAGAGATTATCACTGATTAGCTCATAGGGGAATGATTCGGAAAAAAACAAAAGGAGAGATACAGAGATCATATGAAGCGTACTTTACCCATTTTTGATAGATTAGCAGGCAGAGAGCTCCATGATGCATCCTCAGAAGAACTACTCTTCCTGTTTATGTAAGTCACAGTGGAGCTCAAAGAAAGTTTCTTTGGCTCTGCCTTTGTTGAAGCTGTCGCAGGCCAAGATTGTTGAGGACCAGCTTGACGTGTCTGTCCACTTATATGTTAATTACAAGTTTACAACCATAATCAATCTGCTAATTTAGGGAATTTTCTTATCCTTAAACCTGTGTGACTTATCAGAAGAACACTCACCTGATCTTTGTGCTCCTGCTGCTTACCCTTAGCCAATCCACCAACTTTCTTAGTCACCATTATCGATCCAGTCTCAGACTCGTTGTTGCTACCGCCACTACTCGAGTCTGATCCACTTGCCTTGAGATTTGAAACACCCTTCATATATCTTGAAGTCACACCTGTTTTCTCTTCCTTGATTACAAAAGGCTGATGTCTTCTTATACTCTCCACCGCATTTGATCTCGCACCATCTTTCTGCTGAAGAATATGTATAATGTATTAGAGAAGAGATCTCTTATAAAAGCAAAAGTTCAAGAATCTGACGATATATATATTGTCATCACCTTCTTCTGGTTGTGATTATCTTCTTCTTGAAGAGGTGTTGTCTCAGTAGGTACCAACATTTGCATCAAATCTTTGGGATTTCCAACAAAAGGATGGCGTCCAGAGATGGGTCTAACTCCCACCATTACAGGAACAGGTGTCCCAGCTTCAAGCTTGTCAACGTAAAAGAACTGTCCCAATCCCAATTTGTTGTTCAAGATAAGTTCGTTGTCTTCGTTTCTCAATGAGACATATGTGGAGTGAGAAGAATCTGAGACTTTGATGAAAAAGCCATGGTTTGGCCAAAGCTCTGAGCCAGCTAAAGCAGGGACAATGCCGATTACCTGCAAGAGAACAGACCGATACTCCCCTCGAACCTTGATGTTTGTGTTCATCGTCTGAAGAAGCTTGATTAACACTCTAGGAGTAAGAGAAGCCATTCTTGGAAATTGAACAGTGTGATATTGAATTTTACAACAGAGAAGAAGAAGGTTGTTGTTTTTTTTTTGTTTGGTTTGGATTCTTTGTTTCTTGATGATGGAGCATCTTCTCTACCTTTGCATGTCAGGTAAGTAACATCATCATCAAATTTCACTTGGCTTTGAAGTCAAGCGATCATGTTACTTACACTCATGAGGATTTCTTGTCCCAATTTTCTTTACTTTTTTGTATTGAATGACTAATGTACCCTTGATGAAGTAGAGACTGGTGAGGTTAGGGGAAGGGGTTTTTTGGGGATTTCTTACTGGGTTACGTCAACTTCGATCTCACGTCACTTTCCGAGGAAGATGGAGAAAGGTTTTTTTTTTTAGGTGAGTATATACCTTCTTTGTCCCAACTTTTGCGTGTTGATCACAACATCAAAGTTTATTTAAATGTACGAAAATGTAAATGTCGTTTCTTTTGAAACTATTACAACGATATTTAATTGCGACCTCAATAAGCCATGTTAGCAACTTTTTAAGTAAAAATTGGATGCGTTTCAACACAATGTAGTAGTAGTAGTAGTAGTAGTAGTAGTAGTAGTAGTAGTAGTAGTAGTAGTAGTAGCAGTAGTAGTAGTAGTAGTAGTAGTAGTAGTTAGAATGGTCAAAATGGTAAGTAAATGAGCATCCATAATTTGTTTGTTTGTACAGTACTACCAAAATACTATTCTTTCAATGATACATTGATCCAGAACAAAAAAGGAACATAATAATCTCACAACATTTCACTTATATACTCGTGCTTGTTCTGTGCCTGCGTTGCCGAATCTTTTACTTTTTCATTAGCTTGGATCCTGACTTCTGTTATGATGAATCTTGGTTTCGAATCATTTCCCTTTGCTACGAAAATTGGAGAGTGAAAAGAATGACCTTGGTGCTGCAGTAAACATGAAGCTTAACAGTGAGTAAAAACAATCTAGCAAAGATTCTAACTGAGTTATAAAAAAAATCGTAGCTTGATTGATTACCTTTTACAGAAGTACCTGACGACTGATCTTCCTTCAGTTTAAAGCTCAAGGGTGTGCCAGTGGTTTGGACTGAAATCAGGTACACAATATTAGATCATCCTCTATCATCACTCATATCAAGATGAACAAACCGAGAAATAAATCTTAGCCGTTGATAACTTCAGTACTGATGTACTCTAGGCTAGAGTTAAGGATGAATGAGGTATCTGAAATGGTTGTTTACCTTGTTCATTGAATAGCTCACTCTCATTGAAGCTATCACCAGAAGGGTGGCTCTGCAAGAATCCCATTCTCGACTTTCTCAAGTCTTCTGATGATCGATTTGCAAGATCTCTTCCATCGTCAGTATCATCATCCCCTTCAGACGTTGTAGCAGATATCCAGTCAGCCAAACTCTCAGCCGCACGGTTTTTCCTTCCGAAATTCAAAAGCCTTTTCAACCCTTTTGTCACATCCTGTTGGCACTGATTTTGAGATGGATTGCCAGCAGTGACGCGTTTCTGAGCAGCTCCCCATTTCTTTCTCATTTGATTTGTATCGTTTTCTGTATGGTTAATGGAAGATAAGTTCCAGAAAGCAGGACTACCTACTGGAGAGTCCACTGAAGCATCAAGTTCAGATGCCTCGTTTGGATATTGATGCTTCACTCGCGAATTCCATGGAACATTCCTTTCACCGGGTGAGTCCAGAATTGAACCCATGGTTTGATGCCTAAAAGCCATAGCAGCAGGTAATTCAGCATTTGAACCAGGGTCAAGCTGAGAAATAGATTCACCATTTGCAGCCCCGGTACTACCCCATTCATCAAACTCCTGACTTAGTCTTGGCATCTCGTTTTCTGCATCAGTAAAAGCTTCGACTTCCGTGTCATCAAGCACTTCTTCCATCCCCTCTTTCTCCATATCATCTGATGCCTCAGATCCTTCTGAAGCCTTTAACTGTGCATTATCAGAGATGATACCAATTCCAAGATTGTTAACATTTCTCCCGCTTTGCTCTTGTTCAAGATTCAGAGGTACAGAACCACCATCCTCTGACTTCAATTCAGAAAAGTCTGCCACCAACTCAGAAGCACCTTTTCTGAAAAATTTTGCTCTTCGCAGCTTCTCTTCTTCAGTTATAGCCTTTGGGCGGGCAGAGGTTCTCACCTGTGAGCGGACACCATTTTTTCCAACTCCCGAGGCTGGCTTCATGCCTTCCTTCTTTATCTCAGAGAAGTTAGGGACTGACTGTGCAACAATTTTGTCTGATTGTCCTCTCCGCCTTACAGCACTGGGTGTAGAAGCTTTGGCTGCTGAGCGTGACGCTGATGTAGCATTGGTTCGAGCAGTCAAGAAATTGTTTTTATTTTGTTGTGGCTTCTTATTCTGGGAGCTCCTGGAAACATCTTCATCTTCTTCACTGTGAACTGAGCTTATTGGATGCTGCCAAGCCATTACATTTTTAAACTTATTAGCAAACCAAGGATAATATTTCATCCACTGCAAAATTTCAGAAGAAGAAAATACCGTATACCTGATCCTTTCTAGCACTCAGCTTAGAGTTGAAGTATACAAGCTTCTCTGCACGTCGAGCATTTGAATCACGTTTGGCCGTAGACTGAAAAAATTTGGTTTTCATCTCAGCATTACTTTGATCAAGTGTATCTTGCATCATCTTCAATTTTGCTTCCTTCTCAATCCCTCTGCAACTCCAGTCTTCCTTCAGCTTAGCGTCTCTTTTCTGCATATATTTCTCATAGAACTTTCCTCTAGAATTATCAGAAAAGCTGATTTCTGGAAATGTTTGCCTCGTGGTGTCTCCATAGTCCTTGTTAACAACCATCTTCATTGTTGGCGGAGTTTTAAACTCGTCTTCATCATTTGAGCTTATAGTTGGCATTGTCGGGGTCTTCTGCTCAGAAATTTGTGCAGAAGATAGATCTTGTGCCACAGGTCTTCTGAGCTGTGAAGTCACAGCCTGTTCACTCGGCTTCCCGGGCTTACCTCTACGGGCAGAACTGGATTGATCCCCCGGCACACGGAGCATATGTTCAGCAAATAGCTTTTCAAGCTCGTTTGCTTTCACTTTCAATTCGTCATTCAGCTCTTGACTTCCCTTAGACGGTCTTGCCCTTTGAACTTGCTCTGCCGGGGACACTTGGGTCAGAGTATCACTCTCGGAGACATCTGAAACACTATTAATGGCTGCAGGTGGCTTTTTATTTACATCGGCAGAACCAATTTCAGTTCTTCTACCATGCGGCCTTTTCATCTGTTCAGAGCCTAAAAGAAGATGGTGCAACAAGAAAATAATCAGAAGATTGTTAAATCCCCTTTGTCGAAGTCAAGATATTAAGAGAATAAAAGAAAAGAAGAGAGGTACGTTATCACATTGAGAATTAGTCGTTCTCTTATTCTCAGACTCAATTGTTTAATAATAAAATGAATACTTCTATGGTCATGATCATTTCAAACATTAGAACACAGCTAAGCAAAGAAGAAACTATAGACTTTTAAGAGTACAAACGACTGCGAAAGGAAATGCATGATGGTTCTTTTATAATCTATTTTCCCGTTGGTGTCAATATTGGGGTAAAACCATAGGAAACAGATGAAATTATAATGGAACTCCCACATATGAAATGTCTCCATTCAAGAACATGCATATTAACGAAAGACCAACACAACTTTACTATATTCTTACACTACTAACCTTCATAAACCGGTGTCTTTCTCTGGCGATCCTCAACAAGTGGTGACTGCCTATCCGAAGGCATTAGCTCTTTCCTAGGAGACTCCGCAGTCCCTCCATAGCTCCGAACACTTGTGATGTTAGGTTCTGTACCACCTAACCGAGGATCCCTAAACTGTATCTGGTTTGATCTGTTTGATTCATAATCGCTCATTCTGTCGTCCGTCTCATCATTTATATTTGTATTCCTTGAGTAATCCACAGTGCCTCTGGAATTCTTCTCCAAAAAGACATCCTGAGAATTTCCTTGATGTCCCACTTGATTATTCATGCCCAATGGCACCTTCAAGTCTACTTCCTTGTCGTTTCGTAAGAAAGTAGAACTTGAATTTTGAGACTCTACTTCATCCATTCCCCAGTCACCACCATTGTTGGACTTGGAAATAGATTCTTCCTCATTCCTATGAAGATTCTCTGTATGACTCAATCCATTCTGCTCTTTTTTATTGTAGCCGAAAAATTGTTTCGAAGATATACCACTTCCATCTTTGGACACTGATAATGACGAGGGAGTACACAATGGACTATCACCAGAACCATCCTTCCTATCATTTCCCAAATCAATGCTCATGTCACTAGCACCACTCCATCTTCGTACCACAACCTTTTCCATGCCTGAAGAAGATGATAAATCAGAAGAGAGTCTTTTCAGCTCAGTGGATTTTCCCACAGCTGTTTTCCCTCCAGAGTTCTCTTTCTGCTTGTTTTCAAACATGTTGATCCTCTCTTGCACACTAAGCCGTCTCGTGAGTTGCCTAGACTGACTTGCTAATGGCTCATTTTGCACAGGACTTTTATCCTCTTCTTCATCCTTTTCATCGTGACTACTTTGTGGCTTAAGCTTTGATTCTTGTGGACAGTAGTTGGTTCTTGTTGCGCTTTGCTCTTCCATACCAGTTTGATGTTCCCTATGTTGTTGGGTTCTGTTAGTCGCTAGGTTTCTAGATGGGTCTTCACTGGGATCATCAATTGACATATCAGATTCCCATGATGAACGGATAGCTTCTTCTTCCTGATTGAACTTCCAAGAGCTCATAAGCTCTGGCCTTCTCTGGCAAAGTGCGATAAACTTGGTGCATGCTTCACTGCAATAAACATAGCAGGCGAAGCATGATCAGAGTACACTTTACTGACAGTTAACTAAGTTGAAAGCCAAAATATTTTTGGAACTCTGAATTAAAAATGCCTAGCCTAAAAACTGAGATAACTCACCAGGTTAACTATTGTCACTTAAAAAAATAAGATACGGAATTCTTTAGTACAGTTAGGTGTCCTAGTCATATAAAATCATGTTCATCCACCTAATGGCAGTTCTCAAGTCTCCATCAGACCAAACCTACCTAAATTAGAGCATGATGGTTCTCTTTATGGAAAAGAGTATGCATCAAGGCCTAAGCAAGTAAACATAAAACATAGAGGCAACTATATAAACATGCTGTTAAGGTGATCATACATTAAACAAGTGTTGCAAAACACCTCTTAGTATCACAAAGTTCAAATTCAAAGAGGGGTAACTGGAAGAGGGTATTAAACCTAGAAACCTTGGTTCTATGGTCTGCCTAGCAATAATATGCATACAAGTAAAGGTGTACAATTTATAGCTGCAAATATGAAAGCTAGAACTCAAAATACAGCACCCACCACCTTCTCCGTTTAAAATCAGATAAATTAGACAAGGCCAAGTAATTGAAGATGTCTTGTCTTCTTGTGTGTCAAAGGCTCCAATCAATTGCTGACACAAAAGCCAGAACAACAGGAAAAACCTGGAAAATGATATTGAGAATATGGAGCAAGGATATCTTAATACTTACTTCAAGCGATTGGCCCCAAATCGATCAGCAAATTGACTAAGTTCGGAGACAGTGATAGGGTTGAAACCAGCAGCCGATGCACGATTGCAGGCAGTTGCTAAGTCATGTCTCACTGCTGCAAGCCGTAAATCAATAGCTTTCAGTAACTCCTTCCTGGAAATGCACAAAAAGTCAAAAGGAGGAAAAGATTCAGCTTTACACATTTGAAGAGTGCATAAGACTAGTTAAAATCAAGCAACTTTGCAAGATTAATCAGAACACATATTAATAAATTATTTGGCCCTGTATTCATAATTTATCAAAGGGAATATTATGAAAGGTTGAGACTTTACTTTGTCACATCAGCTGCTGGTGTAGTTTCTGTGCCATCTGAACCAAGAAAGGTTTAGCCAGATTATTCCAAAGCAAGAAAGAAACGAATAATATGTGATTAAATACATCTGATGGACTTTTATAGATTAATAGAAAATGATGTAATGACTTCAAATTCTACATGTCACTCTGCCATTCATAAGCTGCCCTGTAGATGCTTTTCTCGTAGTTGGCAGTAAAATTTCTAGTGGTAGCTCGTTGATTTTAGAGGCGTACATTTTGTAAACTCAACCAATGTAAGAGTGTAATCAGGAGGGGCAAAATGATAGTCTATACAACATACTTTTCTAGCGTTCATGAATGATTTCCCAGCATCATAATTCACTTCACAATTTTTGTTCAGCACTGTAACAGACTCCTTAGAGCTAATGCACAGTTTCTCATGAACGGTATGTGTAACAGAATATACAATCAGAAGACAAGTTAACCGTATGCATACCTTTTGCACCAGATCGCTGATCACCAGTCCCCTAAAGCAAGATATTATCAGAATCAACAAAAGCATTCCAATCAACACAACATTTGCTTACTTAGACATAAAAGAGGTGAAGTACCTCGCCATATATTTTTCCGGCAGCCTCCAACTGAGACATTTCCACATCCAATGCGCTAACCAATTCCAGAACCTCTGGGGTACTAACAAAGCGTACAAACCTAAAAACCAGCATGCACAAGAAAATTAGAGTGTTTAGCATGAGCTCTGCATCACAAGACTGAAACATCCCTTGTTCAAAGTAGAATGTAACCTCTCGAGGGTCCCTTTTGTAAACCAAGTTCCAGTATGTTTGTTGCTTTCAACTTCTAGCTTGATAGACTGAACATCCCGAGCGACCTGTTCTTCGGCAACTTTCAAATGAGCAACAAATGGTTTCAGCAGTCCAGAAGCAAGTTTCTCAGTATTCCCCGCAGTAGAGACAAACAATTCACATCTGCCAGAAAGGAAAATATGAAGAGTATCTTAAAAAAACCAACACACATTAACAAACAACGAAAAATAGAATCACTCTCTAAAATTATTACCTTGACCGCTTTGGAGAGAGTTGGAAGACAGCATAATCAAGAGGTATAGCTGGTCTCATCTTCTCCCCCTTTCCACAAATTCCTTAGTCTTCTCCCTTCAAACACCCAAAAAAAAAGACAGCATGAAAAGCTTATCCTGAGTAAAGGCCAAAGCAAAGGTCGTCATCGCAAAAAAACGTAAATGCTTTAGGAATTTGAAACGTCCAGAGAAACTCAAAGAGAAACGTGACTAACGGATCCACATTGGAAAAATTCGAACAAAAGCAATATCCATAATTGGATACAATTTAACCCAACTATTAAGTCAGCAACATCACAAATATAGAAACCCCAAAGCTCCACAAATTACAGAATCAAGCGCATTGCTAGATCTGTTTCCGACCATTGAAAATTTTAAAATCCAATCAATATATGAAATTGATTCACGCTGACTAAAGGCGAATCCAGAAAGACCAATGATTCGACTTCAAATTCAAATTCAAGGCAAAGTAAAAAAAATCCCAAATCCAAAAACGCCATTGAAATTAGATAAGACTCGGAAATTGAAGTGAAGTTCTACTCGGATCGGCCATATCAGAGCTTACCTGCGGATAGAAACAAATGAGATCTTCGTCTGTTTCCGATGAATCGGTCACTTTCCGATTCACATTCGAATAGGTACCATATCATTGCCTAGTCACTTTCTCTCTGCTCTCTATGTTCAGCATCTTCAGTAATTCAAATCAAAGCTTCTTAAAAAAAACCTAACAATGGCGATTGTTTGTTTTCTGCTTGCTTGCTTCACTGGAAACTCAAAGTCAACTTCTTATTTTAATTCACTTGAGTGAAGCTTCCGCTGGTGGGTGGATTCAATTTTCATTCCCATTGTCTCTTCTTCCGCCGTAATCTCTCTTTGTCAAAAATTACTTTAGAGAGATAAAGTGAAATCAAGAGAGAGAGAGAAAACGTTCTTCAGACCAAAAATCACCATTTTTGTTGACGTGAAGTAGCGTAAACGTGAAAAAAAAAAAAAAAAAAAAAAAAAAAAAAAAAAAGAGTAATAGAGCGTAAAAATTTGAAATTTTAAATTAAAAAGGATAAAAGAAAGTCGGCAGGAAAACGCGAAATCCCGTAAATAGGTTTCGCCTAATTCCAAATAACTTTCTTCAGTAACCAATTATACCCGTAAATATCGATTATAAAGCATATCAATTTCTTACAAACACAGGGTATATTGGTACTTTAGCTTTCAGATCCAAAAATTTAACGTTAAGACTTAAGAGTAACAAACAGCACAGCGGTTCGGTATTTCAAATAGTAAAATCTGCGGTGTATTAAAATACGTATATTTTATGTACAGTTGTTAAAAAAAATATGTATATATATATATATCCAAAAATAAATACTGAATTACTTATTCCACTATGCTCAAATATATATTACTAATTCCACTCTGCTTATATTAATATTTTAACACCAACCATTTTTATTCCAACTTTTGGAGACACTTTAAACAAACATTGGACCCCATGAAAAAGGCTGGAAAAATATCTAACTATAGGAGATTACTCTTTATTCTTCTTTAATTTTAATGGAGAATTGGCCGTGACTAAATAAATAGTGGAGACATTGCTTTAAATCCTACCGAATTCTCCTTTATATATATTTAAAAAAAAATTATCTATCTTATAATTTCCAATGTTTCTTTCTTTTCGGTATCTACTCTTGTCCACTTTAAAAATAAGATCATCATTTGCAACACAATAGTTTACTATATCTTTAGTAATCACTACTTTTCTTACTATATTTAGTTCAAATATTATTTTCAGTTTTATTGAGAAAAGATGTCGATTGCGAATTCAAGTGTATAATCTATGCGACTACAAACACGTGGACACTTAATAACATAAAATAAGGTTTTTCAGTGGTAATAAAAATGAAAGATTACAAAATAGTTGAAAAAGTAAAAGAAAGTGATCAAATATAAAACCCCAAAAAACTTTATTTTACTGTTTTCAATAGGAACGATACAATCCTTGCTACAATGGTAAAAGTTTAAAATCGCATTATTACAACAATATACTTCAATAATCGTATTATTGGATAGTGAACTTTGGAATCAGACTCTTTTCTGAAAGGAAAATAAATACCATAATTTTCAGAAATTTTCAAAATTTTAAATTGCATTTTACCACGAAGGTACTTCGTTTTTT
>VBRH01000452.1:0-15047 GCA_014578085.1 Cardamine resedifolia | reverse complement strand
TATATATATATATATATATATATATATATTTTTAGTTATTTACAAATCTCTTTACTTTATAGATGGCTACGTAGGCCGGTCCAGATTTGGTTCGGTCTGTAGTTCTTCTGACTGCCGTGGTTTACTGTTTTGGTCTATACCCTTATCAAGATTGTTCGTAGTCGAACTTTTTTGGTTGATTGATCAAAGCATTGAAAAAGGAAATATATATAAATGCAGACTTTGTACCGATCTGGTGGGGCGAGGAAGTTTGCGGTACAGAATTTAGGACCGCTCGGTTGTTTACCAATAGTGAGGCAAGAGTTTAAGACTGGTGAAAATTGTATGGAGATGGTTAACTTCATGGTGAAAACACACAATGAAAGGCTTAGTCGTCGGCTCGCTATGATGACCATACCGTACCGTGGCTTACGTTATAGCCTTTTTGATTTCAACGATGAGATTCTCCGGAGGATCAATGAACCATCACGCCATGGTAATTGGATTATATCAAGAAAAGAAAACTCTCTTGTCTACTATTTGGATACGGTTGTTCTAGTTATGTGATTTGAAATGAAATCATGTTTTTTGATGGTTAGGATATACTGATACAACGACCTCTTGCTGCGGTACTGGATCGAGAAATGCGTACGGATGCGGTTATAGCAACGTGCATTCGAAACTCTGCAGCTACCAGAAATCATTTCTGTTCTTTGATGGGCGTCACAACACCGAGAAAACTGATGAAGATATCGCTACTCTGTTCTATTCCGGAGACAACCGCGTCGTTTCTCCGGTTAACATAAGAGATCTCGTTGGTAAATCGGTGACTGATCTTCCAGCGCAAGAAATCTAGAAAACTCAATCTTGTGTTTGTTTCTTTTGTGGAATAAGTAAATGGTTGTTGTTGTAAGCTTTAAAAACTCGCATTCCATAAGGATAAACAAAAAGTAAACCGTTTACAATGAAAAAGCTTAGAGTCCAAATAGTGTTTTGAGATTGTAAGGTGCAGTGACATTAGAGGGTCCGCTCCAAATCAGCTCAGCGATCTGTCGATGAGCCTTTTCCGTCAAGTGAGAGGGATCAAAGAAGACGTAGTCATCAGCATTTTCGCATAGTTCGTAACCTTGCGATGGTCCATTACGGAATCCACATGTATTGACTCCCCTCAATGGCCCGCTACCGCAACATGCCATCTTCCCTTGCTTGAAACCGTATAGAGAAGGATTGTTGATTCTTTGTGATAAGGAAGTGTAAAAGTCGTGAAGAGAGTATTTAAATCCGGATAGTTTGAGCTCGAGACGCCTCAAGACCTTAGGGAATTCTTGGTTATGGAGATTGATCAGCTCCGTGACCGGCTGAAAACATGATCCTATCTTTGTCCGGTCTATTATCGATGCGCTCGGTGTACAACCGTACGGACCTAAGCTCAAGAATCCGAATTTTCTTGCTCCCAAACTATACAATTCCTGAAATAAAAGATTACACATATATTTTTTTAATGAAATATTTCATTACCCTCTGCTTTTACTATAAAGTTACCAAATCGGTTATTTACCTCGATGACGGTTGTTGTGTTACCGATGACGAAATCGACGAGTCTCTCTTTGGTAGTGTTACTAAAAGTTGAGGTATTTGCAAAGAATGGGTATTGATAGTCATTTGCTCCGATGTGAAAAAGATAAACAGCTTTTGAGAATACTCTTCTCGCCTCTGCATCTCCTAAGTTAGATCTCAACGTTCTCTCCACGTTCTTGAAGCTGTTTAATTGTGTTCCCAAATCTAAGGACTTTGATGATATATACCAAAAAATGAAAATACTAAAAGTCAACAAATTTAGTCAACAGAATTTGTTTGGTCTTTTAGTTCTGTTATAAGGAGATTAATTACCGCTCCGGGGAAAGTTCCGGCGAACACTCCGGCGGCTGTGGTAGCGAAATTAAGTCCGTAGGTTAATTGACTGTTACTGTAACCAGGTTTTAGATTTTGTGGGATCAACGGTAACCAAGCGTACTCAGCTGCCACGTCAAGTAATACAATCCGTTAAAAAAAAAAGTTTAGGACACAAATAAAAGTAATTTTGTTAAATTGATGATTTACCGATAAAATCTATCATTATCCGTCCATCGGAAACCCTTCCCGTCGGAAACTTGAACGTTGTTTTACCGTACGGCCAGAAGTTTGACCGGAAACTGGAGACAGAATCGAAGTAATTGTTGTTTCCGGCTTCGAACAGCGAGTCTCCGAACACGAACAAGGCGGCTTGGTTCGTTACAAGACCGTCTTTGCAAGAAATCGAGCCGAACGATAAACTTATTGTGCAGATGAATAAGATGTTGATGATCAAACTAAATCTTGAACTTGCCATGTTAATTTGTTGCAGTGTCTTTTTCTTCCTATACAAACTTAATTGTCTTTCCTCCGTTTTATATACAGTAGTCAGTGGTCACAGGTGTGTGATTTATTTAATAAAATTATGTAACGTCGTCAAGTCGCTTTTATTTATTCTTCTTCGTGATCATAAACTATAGTTGTACGACTTTGAATTCTACATTTCATCGAGAATTATTTTGTGTACGGCTGCGGAGTTTGACGAAGACACTCGATAACAGATAATAATACTATAGGAATCTTCTATCTGCCCATGTATTTCATTAGACATTTATATGCCCTATTTTATTTTTAGTTGGTTGACTTCCTATGTTATCTTGAAGTTTGACCAAGAAAATATATCAGATCTTGAAAAATCAAAGTAAATTCAATTGTTGAGGAAAGCTTATATTCAAAAAGCACCGCTTATGTTGGATTTATCAAAGTATAAATTAGAAAATGCAACGTTGGTTCTATTTTTTCATTTTTTTTAACTGGTAACGTGGTTATATTATGGAAAACAAAACAAAAAGTATGATGTGATCTAAGATAGTATATATTATAATTATGTGGACTTCCAGTATTCACGACACAGAAGCAAAGATTTCTTAAAAGCTTTTGTGAATATAGTGAAAAAGAAAACAAAATATTATAATGTGATAACTACTAGAAACATTTGACCGTTATTTTCTTTGGGCTCGTAGAAAACGGTGGTCTAGGGATCTAGAATCAGAATCGTCGTTAAGTCACTCATGACGGCAAAACAATGAAAACAACGTCGAGCACTAATGATGGGCTTTATATCTAACACCCAATAGTAAGATGGCCCATTTTCTAAATAACGGTCGATTAACAGAGAAAGCGGTTTCCTTTACAAAATTCCTGTTTTCACATACACTGACACTGTTATTCTGTTAAGTCTGTTTTACTTTTGTAAAAACTATTTTCCTCACATATGTATATTTTTTTTGCAGTAATCCACTATATATATATATATATATATATCAATCATCCAAAACATATATGGATGCAGTTTTGTTGCTCCATGTTCTTTCGATCCACCCTAATTTGTTGATCATGGGTGCCAATGTCTTTTTCAGATGCTGTAAGAATAGACACACAAAAAAAGGTTAATCTTCTCATTTTCTTAAGGTGTAGTGGTCGATTTTCAAAATTTTGTTCTTAGTATATTCGGCTTATTTTCTCTTTGAGCTTTCTCTTTGGTATGGTTTGACCGAATCATATCCAAAATTTACTCGGTTCAAAACAAAATGTGGTTTATTTTGGTTCGGCTCTGTTCAGTATCACGATCTTGTTCAGTTTTGGTTGGTTGGTTTGTTCAAATGAACATCCTTGAGTTTTTGTGAGTTGACCAAAAATGAAGATTATCCAAATGTCAATAATCTTAATCGGCTTGTGTCATTTTTCAAAGCCTTGACTTTGACCAACACGGTTTTGATGAAGCTTATATAGTAGTATTCAGTTTCGATTCTCACAATCTTCCGAGTTGACAATCTGTACTTTAAAATTACTACATAACCATCAAATCCCATAATACACATAAAGTGGTGTAATAAATATCTAGATTGACTGCATCACGTCGTGTCATTTATTCATCAATTTCGATCCTTAAACTAATTAAAACTTTCGAAACAACGTCTTGAGATTAAAGGGTCCAACGAGATCGGACGGACCGTCCCACATCAACTCGGCGGTCTGTCGATTAGCCTTCTCACTCGTGTGTGAGCCATCGAAAAACATATAGTCACTAACGTTTTCGCATAACTCGAAATCACGAGACGTTCCTGATCTATACCCACACGTACTGCTTCCCCTGAATGGACCACTCCCACAACAAGCCTTCTTCACTTCCTTAAACCCTAATCACCAAAAATAAAATTCACAACATATGTTGGATCCTATTCTTGTTGGATCCATTGTTAGCATACCCGGAACACAGTCGAGTCGACCCATGTTCATGATCCCAAATTTCCTTCCTCCAGTTTTATAAATTTCCTGCAAAGAAGAAAACAACTTATATGAATGATTTTATAACTAGCTTAATATTGTGTGATCAAAACTTTTGGTAACAATATGATCCTACTTTCAAATATTCAAAGCAAATAATAGTTTTGTACCGAATTAGTTAGTCCATATATATATATACCTCAATCACAGTCGTGGTGTTACCGATAACATAATTAACGAATTTTTCTTTGCTATTGGATTGAAAATGGGAGGCGTTAACGGAGAAAGGATAGAAATAGTCGTTAGGACCGATCTGAATGAGATAAACAGCTCTCGAGATTATCCTTTTGGTCTCTGCATCTCCTAATTTCTCTTTAAACTTCTTCTTCACATTCTTAAAGTTGTTTAACTGACTTCCCAACGGTATCAGGTTCTAATTAAACAGACAAACAGAAAAAAGTTTAAAACAACTTAGATAGAGTAGAGATATAAGTAATATTCCAATAATATATAAACTTCTTGTTAATAATCTAGACCATTTTCTGAAAGTACATTTTCTATAAAAATTAATTGAAAGTACATTGGAAATAGTAAGTATATCATAGGTAATTTGTACGCAAATAATGTTAAAGAATTGTGATAATATTTAATACCTGTGGTTGATAAGTTTCAACCAAAGCTCCGGCGCCGGCAGAAGCAAAATTAACGCCATAAGTAAACTGACTGACGCTATTTCCGGGCTGTAGATACGCCGGTATCAATGGTAGCCATGCGTATTCCGCTGCATTCATCGAAAATTTTCCCACGAGAATTTAATGATATTAAATTCAAATGAAGAATTATAATAAAAACATACTATGGATATCTGTTTTTGTTTTTACCGATAAAATCAGGAATCAAACGGCCGTCGGAATTTCTCCCGGTCGGGAACTTGAACGTAGTTTGACCGTACGGCCAGACATTGGCTTGAGCAGCTCGGAATGTGTTGATGTAATTATTGTTGCCAACGTCAAACACTGAGTCTCCGAACACAAACAATGCTGCTTGGTTCGTTAACAGAGTTTTTTCGCAGCTTATTGAACGGGTTGACAAAATTATAGTCAGAAAGAGTAAGAATATCGAACTGAATATCGCTCAATGTTTGCCATATGAATCGTATCTTTTAGCTAATTCTTTTTTATATAAAATGTGTGTGATATATATATAAGTAGAACTGCGCCTGTGTTTATATAAGTGTTAGTTAGTCAAGGCTAGCTAGACAAAAAAAATAAAGAGAAATGATCGGAAACGTTTCTGGACAATTCCAGTTTGGATTTTTTAAATTAAATAAAAGATTTATTCTTTGAACTGTTTAAATTTGATTATAATATAGGAGGGAACCACATAAAAGTATAATACTATAATGAGTCAGTCAAACATTTATACAAAAATATACTTAACTCATAGTTTCTTCGATATATATAAGGATTAGTCTGGAGATTATGTGGTTTTTAAGTTTTTATTAGATATTTAGGTAGTTTTTAATTTTTATTTGGGAAACGGATAGTTTATAGGATAGTTTTTTAAGAAATAGAGGGATGTGTTTTTTTGTTCTATCTCTCATCTTTCTTTCTCTCTCCTAAAAATTTAAACTACACTAAAAGCATGTGCATTGGACAGAGACTCTCATAGTCTCTCAAATATATATTTTAACATTTTTAATATAAATTAATTATTTTAAATTTTAAATCAAAATAAAAACTTATAACCAATGAATTGTTGTCATGTGGGTTCTTATGTGTTTTATTTTAGAATAGATTATCTCTTCTATCTTCTACTTTTAATATATATATATATATTTTTAATTATTGAGAACATATTTGGAAGACTTGCAATGCATATGCTCTAAAAATTACCATAATTTCAAATTTACTCTATATATAAAAGCTATAACTCAGAGTTTCTTGTCTTTCACGGGACGGCTGGTCAATGGAAAAGTTTTAATTGTTATCATGTGAACTGATTACTTTAATCAAATCAAAAGAACTCCAAATCGAATGTAAATCTTTTCATTATTTTGTAATTGATTATCTTTTTCTTTGTGGTGAGCAACTAGGCTAGGTTTCAAAAACGAAACAAAATGTTGCTTCCTATCATCCTATGTGAAAACAGCGATTACTTCATAACGATGAAATATTCTGATGCTTTTTGTTTTTTTAACAAAACTTTAGGTTTTTCTTTAACCGGCAAAGCTTTAGGTTGTTTTTAGCTCTACATTTATCATACGGATCTCACATGCCACGTAGTACTACTTTCCTATAAAAAAAACGTTTGAGAATTGGAAAATTAGAGAAAAAAAAAACACCACTATTTGACCTCAAAAAAAAAAAGGAAAAAAGAATTAACACCACTGGAAAAGGAACGAATAAAACAATAATGGACTTTTAGTATCTGGCCCATTACACTTAATATGTCAACTAAGAGGCCCATTCAGCATCTGTCTTCCTCGCGCACTTCACAATTCTGAAAAACCTAAGAAATAAGCAACAACCACATTGAGTGATCTTAATTTGAAAATGTAAATAGGAAATAAAATGTCTAACAACAAACTAAAAATCATAGATTTTACTAAAGAAAAATCACAAGTGGGAAAAAACAAGAGGGGCGAGTCTCTTCTCCCAGGCGACGTAATCGAGGCAACAAACATTTTTATGTTCTCCGACGCTGGTGGAGTCTTTACTCGCCGGCGTCGAGCAGCTTCTTATCCCTTTGCTTTGCTCGTGTCTCTCTCCTCAAGTTCTCAGGTCTGCTTCGTTTGTTTTGACCACAATGTGTGGTTGGAATTGTCGGATGACGTGACTGGAGTCTCTATGCACGTGACCGGAGGTTCGTGTCTCGTGGACATCGTCACCGAAGCAAGTTCTCTTTCTCTGTTTTTCCCGCCCATCTCGGAATCTCTTTCCGAAGAATCTTTATTTTTCCGGTGTCACGATGTGTCGTCGCCGAGATCTCTCTTTGGCTTGCCTATTGAACTGCTGTTGTTCTTTCTGTCTATCTCAGGAGCTCTCCCCAAAGAACTTTCTTCTGCCGTGAGTCGCATTAATTGCTTTTACCTCCGCTTGAAGACTGTCGATGCCAACTTGCTTCAGATGCCACCGTCTGCCGAAGCTTTTCTCGTTTCTGAGTCTGGTCGAAGATTTCTAGATCTGATCTGCTCAAGTCCGGTTTACTTCAAATCAGATCTCTCGTCGGGTTTCTTTCATCAGGCAGAAGTCACGTCCTCCGGTAGTCGAGGTTGTATCTCGGCTTTTAGTCGAAGAACCTCTTATCATGGATCCGCCTCTCCGCTTGTCTCACCGCCTTCTCCAGCCACTCGTGTGATTCGTCCGCCGATTTGCAACTTCATCACGGATTTCTTCTTGGCTCCTTGAACCAAAGATTCCATTCCGGTAAAAGCCCATCGCCGTTCCTTTCATCGTATATCTCACCTTTCTAGTGAAGATCAACGCCACCAGATTCAAGTTTACCAGATCAAATCTCTGCCTCCCACCGCCTATCTCGTTTCTGCCGATTTCCTGGCCGGTAAAGGTTTCCGGAGATGTACGGTTAACCTAGCCGCCAGCTGCTGTGCCACCTTCATCAATCTTAGCATTGCTCTTGGTGGGCTTGGGACGGGCCTTTTTGGTGTTTGGTGATGTTGGGCCCTAACCCATTGTTCTATTTCTGTAATTGGAGTTTTCCTCTGGGCCTGGTCAATTGTGCACCATTTTCCTCCTTGTTGGAGTCTTGGAGAGACTACTTGTTGGTATCGAGAGTGGTGATGATTGAGAGTGATTGAGAGTCATCCGCAGATGCTTTGACCGACCATTGGGCCAGCTCTAGTGCCCTACAGAATAATTTGGATGCTTTTGAATTAATTTCCTGTCAGCAATTTGGGTGTACTATATTATATCTATACTTTCTCACGAAAAAGTTTGCAAGAATGATTCAATTCCGTGTAATATTTAACTAGTCAAGCCCCACTTCTTCTATCATTCTTGCATAATTTTGTTTTTATATTACAACAGTTGTTACAAGGCACGATATTTGTCCGATTCGATCTTGTTTCCTGATATTTACTCCGAATCTTTTCTCGTTTTTTTTAAAAAAGGAAGCGGGAGATTAAAAAAGTGTTGTTCGAACTATTTACACCGCATGAATAAATAAAGCATTTTTCAATATATCAACTAAGCATAGTTTTGTTAGGCACATATACAACAAACAAAGGTTCCAAATAGTTTATTATTAGAATGTTAAAATAGTTGGGAGTACAAAACAAAACACTTTCGAGGGTGTTGAAACTCTAACGAAGATAAAAAAGAGGGGGCTCAAAATACTAATAAACTGTTTTAAAAAAAAGAAGGAAGAAAGACTCATTAGATAAGAAACTAAACCTCTATTTACTCCATCACACTTTTTATTGAAGGTTATAAAAACAACAAAAAAAAAACAAAAAAAAAAGACCGATACCAATGCAATAAGCTTCAGATGTGACTTATACCATCCCCCAACAGCAAAATCCTGTGAAACAAAAAGGAATATTAAAAACACAGAAGATTAAATAACCAACACTAGAGATTTAATCCAGAAGGGAATGAAACTCACCAAATAACACACAGCTTTATTTACAAACTATGGAACCATCAATCCCTTCAGAAGACTCCTTCCAGTATGGAATTAATCTCATCTAAACTCCATAGGTCCATTGGGTTTTCCTCATCCTGAGTCACAGCACCAGCATCTGCGCCGAGCATGGCTTCCACTTCTAGTGGAGACTCCCATAAGCTGTTGTCAAGGTATACCATCAGATCATCAGAATTATCGTTGTTGCTTATCTCGTCCTCGGAGTTGGGTTTGAGCTTCTTGGCTGCATTGGTTTCTTCAATGAACGGAGCTTGGTTATTATTGACTAGCATTGAAGAGATCTCGGGTGTTTTGGGACCGTGATCACTCCACCCAAACTCAGAGCAGTCGAATGAGTTACTGCCCTGATCAGAACTGAAATACTGGTATCCATTGTTACCTGCAGCATCGAACGAATTTGTTAACCCAAACTGATTGTTGTACAACTGAGGCTTCTCTTCCATGAAACTCATATCACCAAAGGACATGTTGTCAAAGGAGTTGTTTCCGTTCTCCTGAATCAGATGTGTTGGTTTAGCCACTGGCTTCTGAAGATTACTGGTCTTAGTGGTAGGGCGTTTCTGGGAGACGCTGGGGTTCTTCTCCTCTGGGAAGTTCACCTTAGCTTTCTTGCCACGGATTCTGCGTGCTGCAGCATCATAAGCTCTTGCTGCTTCCTCAGCAGTGTCAAATGTTCCAAGCCATTCTCGGGAGCCTTTTCTGGGATCACGAATCTCAGCGGCCCATTTTCCCCAAGGGCGCTGCCTAATCCCCCGGTACTGATTCTTCCTCTTCCTCTTAGCAGAATTCTCAGCTTGCCCATTGGACTCTTCGTTTTTCTTAACAGAAACTGAACCTATTCGAGTCAAAACACACACAATATTAACCACTAGATGAATTGAAAACAACAGAGATTTGAAACCAGACATTTTTATCCCATAAACACCCAAGACTTTGCCAGTATCCCAAAGAATTAGACTATATAATCCCAATGGAATAATAACCCCCACAAAAGCACAGTCAAAAATATACATAAACAAAACTGCATCTCTTTAGGAGCTAAGGGATCTGGAGATTAACAACTCCAAAATCCAGGTAAGCTGGTAAATAATCAACATAGTGACAGCAGATGATAACAAAAATCAATGAGATCAACCATTTCCAAAGACCTCAAACAACAATCAACATTAGACCCAAAGAAAAGCCTCTGAAAACCAAGATCCAGAAGATCTAACAACAGTTCATGAACCTTTCAATGAACATATATTAAAAAAAGGTCAAATAACTCCTTACAATAATTGACAAATTCTCAATATCTATAAAGATCTTTACTTTTTAGCTGCTTGAACAATAACCATCGAAAGAGATTAACATCATGATTCATGATTAAGATCCATAAACCCGTATCAAGGAGCAACCAAATTAAAGAGCATCATTAAAAAAGGAAAAAAAAATCATATTTCATATTGAAATGAACAAAAAATGAAAATTAATGAACACACGAATATCTTAACACTAAACATAAAAGCAGAAACACACCCCAAAAAAACAATTGAATAAAGTGGGATTCGAATTAAGTCCAAATATATACCAGTGGAGGCGAAGGCGACGGCAGGTGAAGCTACAGGTTTGGTAGTTGCGGAGAAGACAAAAGGCCTCACATTGGCAAAGACATCATCGACATCGAAATCATCTTCGCAATCAAAAGATGAATCATCCTTAAACCCTTGGAAATCAGCTTCGAATTCATCATCCAGATCGAAGAAATTAGATCGCTTCTTTAATCTCGTCTTCGAAGCTTTCCCCTTGTTTTTCAGATCCGGCCAGATAAACTCGCTAGTGACGCGGCGGGACCTCGGCGGCGGAATGAAATCTGAGATTATAGCACCTCCACACATGGCGACTTTCACGAAAGCTCTACTCTTTTAGGGGCGACAAGATAAATATTGACTTCTTAAGGGGTTCTCTTTTTATTTCTCCTCTTTCTCTCTTCCAGTCTAGAAAGATTAGACATGGTGCGTCGGTATATTATATAGGTTGATTATTTACTATTATAACCTTACTTCTGAATTGTTTTTACAATACTGCCATTGTGTGAGTCTAAATGCAATCTGTCTTATGTAGTTAACGTTAATTGAATTTCCCATGAATTAGGCCAGTGTTTAGGTGGGTGAATCTATTTTATTTAGAGCTTATAAACATAATATAAAAATACTATAACTGGTGTAAAATCTATTGTCATGTAATCACTATATATGGAAGACAATCATGAATAATAATAATATATATTTTTAGTTTTTTTCATTCATTAACTTCTTTTTTTTGTTACTGTAATATACTAATACTTATCTAATCCCATAATACATATATATATATATAATTAAATCTTGTTTTTCTATTTTAAATAAATTACTACATAGATTATTATTATAATAAAGCTGAGGAAGATCCGGAGATAAAGCCGAAAAACCTTGATAAATAAACTAAAATACGGTATTGGAACCTATGTTTTTTATATTGGTTAGATAATTCTTTTTTTTGTTTGGTGATTTTTTTTTTGGGTAGAAATTGGTTAGATAATTGTAAAGTGGAAAATTCATCATAAGTGTCACTTCAGTAATAGAAAATATTATTCTACAAGAAAATAAGTTAATAGCTGGTAAGTTGCATCCCAATGAGAATCAAAATTTGTCATCTTTGACTGGTTTGAGAAATGTCAAAGTGGCTACCGCGCCTTTTTTTTGTTTTTCTTCTTCAGGACTTAAATTGCTGATCAAACTTTCTTAAACCTTTCTCGCTTGAAACATCGACATGACTAGAAAATGGAAGGAAAATGGTCAGTAAACACTAATCCTATAATCTTTAAGAACGGCCTGGTGTAACCGTATAACATGCCAAGGTAAATAAAGGAGGGCGTGAAAATTAAAAAAATGTTAGGCGCATGCATTATTATTATTTTCTTTTTTAAGTTAGGTGATCTCTTAAAATAATTAAAGATCGAAATACATGGATGTAGTGACCATAGAAAATGACAAGCTATTTAAGTTTTAGTAAAAAGACGAACATCAAATACAAACGGTCTAATGGAACATTTTTTGTTAGCAGTACCAATTTTATAAAAGAGTGAAACTAAATTACCCATACCTGCACAAATATAACAATAGAAAAAATACCAAGAGCTAACTCGATTTAGGGGTATAATATAAATTTTAATATGTTTTTAAATTGATGTAAAATTCTCAAAACACCATTTATTATAAAACGGAAATAGAACGGGAAATGTCTGATGATGATGCTATAAAGATATATCGACCATTAGTATGTAATATGCCATTCATATACGAAAGAAAAAAAAACATGAATCCGTCGATTTGATTGCAATCCATTAAATTAAAAATTGTTACTGAACACCAGATCAATGGCTTAACAGGTTTACTATATTGATACCTCGAGACATTACATCATTTTTAGTGACAAATAGCTCGATACTTCTCAGTATCGATGGTAAGTTATATTCTAAAAAAAAAAAAAGGTTATATTCTCAGTATTGTGCATCTTATATGTTTTACTGTTATAATGTATCAATGAATGATTTTATGAAAATTTTAATATAATTTTTAGAACATGCTTTATTTGAGTAAAGACCAAAATTTGATTGCCGACAACAACAAAAAAATTAAATAGAAAAAAACTTAATATCCCTCTATGATCTAGCAACAATACATATAATATTCCATACATACGTATATATACATAGATACTTCTAATTTGAATTGAATATATATTTTGTTCCCACATAATTGCCACCTTTTAAGTTAGTAATTAATCGACCAATCATGTGAGTTAGAGTGGACGAGTTTTGTTGGAATTTCATTACTATATTAACAAATCAAAATAAATGAACAATATCCCTAGATGAAAAAAATTATAATGGATGGGTAAAATTAAAAATACCAAAAATGAGATCATCTATGTGCGCGTTTGTGTTACACGAAGTTTCTTGAGATCAAAAAGAGATAAAAAGAAACAAATGACAAGTTGAGCAAGTGGACGTACGTTAAGGCTTTGCGTTGTCAGGGTCCCACCTTGTACCACGCACTTGAGTTGACGCGCGTATCCTCATATAGTTTCTAAACTTCAACTTAAAATCATTATCTAATTATTGTTAATTGCATTTCAATTCTCCTAAATGGAAAATTTCCGGTTTTTTTTTATGTTATGATTTCTCAAAACTATACCGGGTGAAGATGGATAATATTACGCATGTAGCAAATCAACATATACAAGATTAAATTGTACTCCAACAAAATTAATTATAGGATTAGAAGATAAAGTTAAAAATGTAAAACGAGGTAGGACCATTTTCTTTTGGTTCTGTCTAGACAAAGCTCCTAAAATATATAATCTCAATAAAACAGAAGATGATGTAAGTTCTGAAAGCTACCCATCCGTATCCTGCAATTATTGTTGTTTCATTCAATAAATGAGCTATACGCATTCAAATAATGAAGATATTAATTTTCAAAAAGGAATTAAAACCGCATTTTTATTCTCTCTTATCTAGGAAAAAGAAAAATAAATTATTTTGATCTTTTTGACTGGTAGGTGATCTACATTTACTTTTATGTTAGATGGCTGTAAAATCTAGAAAGCTCCCAGTCGAATTATTAAATCTCAAATCTAAGTCTTTATTCAACTCATAATCTTCTTGTCTGCCACTACTAGCGAAAAAATTACATGTGTAAAACACACCTGCACTGCACGTATCCTCTATTTTAGGGGATAATCGAATCTATCATTCTTTAATTCAAGTAAACGACCAAAAATAGAGAGAATAATTGAATGGATTTTTATTCAAATGTAGCTTGCAAATTGAATCCAGGTAGTAAAATGAATAATGATTTCAATCATATAATTAATTATATAATTTCCAATTTCACCAACTCACCTAGAAACAAATATATATATATATATACATATATGTTATATATATATATGTTATATATATATATATATGTGTATCTGTGGGCTCGGAGCTCTAGCTTTACAAGGCCTGTCAAGAAAGCCCTCCGTGGGCCGTTATTAATTTCTAAAACAAAAAGAACGTTCTGTTAGATTCTGTATCTTACTTAACAACAAAAGAGATACAACTTTATATATTACAGAAACAAGTCAATAACCAACAAAGATCATAGACGACATCACGACAACAACAACTTATGATCTTCTTTTCATTTATGAAACCAAAGAGACCAGAATTTTTCCGGTCTCCAAACCCTAAAACTCTTCAAAGAGGTTGTTGAAGAGTAACCACTAAGGGACTTGTCACATTTCGTTTCCCGTCTGACCAAATTATATGACCAGTCTCCACACTTGTCGCTCCTGGTGACATCTTCACCTCCGTCGTCTTAACCCGAACCACAAAACTAAGTTTCTGTCCCACTCGTCTGAACGATAGCTTCTTCGGCTCAACCGTCACTGTTGTCCCTCTCGGCGGCCTAATCTTAATCTCATAAACCGAATCCGAATCGCCTACATTTGTCACTGTCCTAATGAAATGTGTCGACATTTTACTTTCTCCATACTGCTGAAACACAACGGAGAACGACGGGTAGTTCAGATTGCCGACATGTCCCGCTCGTCTCGCACCGTCGCAGTCCGCTTTGCGTCTGGTTATTGTCACAATGTTGGTGCCTGTGTAGTTAGAATTACACAAGAAGTTGACGTAATCGTAAGGTGTTATATCATAGACTAATCCCGGATTCATAGCTTTGGTTGGGTGAACATGACCCGAACCATAATCCATAACCGAAGATGTATTGCCAGTGGACTCATCCATCATTGGCTCACCGCGGTTATCAACCGTGTAAGCCGTTGTCATCAATGCAGATCTTATCGCAGCGGGGCTCCAGTCCGGATGCGCCGCCTTGAGCAGAGCCGCTAGACCAGACACGTGTGGGCACGCCATTGAAGTGCCTGATAAAATGTTGAACTCCGTTCTCCGATTATCGGAAGGAACACCCGATGGGCCAATCCGGTCAGGCCAAGCAGCGAGAATGTTTAAACCGGGTGCAATTACATCCGGTTTA
>VBRH01000451.1:78232-94295 GCA_014578085.1 Cardamine resedifolia | reverse complement strand
AGTCTTGTTGACAGTTTGATGCATCTGAGTAAATAGTTTGATGCATGTGAAAACATTTGTCTTATCTTAGGTTTTATGCATGTGAAAACATTTATCTTCTTTTGGTTTTATGCATTTGATAATTAAAACAAGCATTTAACTCCATTACAAAAAACACACCAGATACATTACACAAACAAGCATTTAACTCCATTACAAAAAACACACCAGATACATTACACAAACAAGCATTTAACACAAGTACAAAAAACACACCAGATACATTACATAAACAAGCATTTAACACAAGTACAAAAAACACACCAGATACATAATTAAAAGCGAGATGAATGATTTCTTCTCCTCATATTCTTGAACTGGACATCACTTTACAATCTGAACAACCAACCATAACCATATTTGTATGTTATTTAGTTAGACTTTGTTCGTAAATTGTGTTCATGTAAAACAGTTGGCTGAAAGAATTACCTGACCATTCCATTGATCTTCAGTCCTTGACCCTTCCATACCTAAACAGAGAATAACAATAACTCAGTGATCCAAAAAGAACATAAATTGATCCAAAATAAGAAATAAACAACACAGAAATTACTAACTTATTAGCTTGACAATATGTTAGTTATGAGCTTGTTCTTTAAAGGTAATTCTATTTCAGAGAGTGGTTCTGATTTAGCCAAGAGACTGTCCAATAATTTTTTGTCTGAAATCTTATCCTTGAGAGCTAAATCCTTCTGCTTTATCTCCCATATGGTCTGGAAGTTCAAGAGCTTCTCTTGTTGATCCACAGTCTTGCTGGCCATCCTTTTACCTTTGGCCTTTGTTACCTTCAAACCAGGAGGACGAACCATTACCGCATCCTCTGTACTGGTCACGGTCTGAGAACTTGAAGATTATGCAGAACCTTCCTCACACTTTCTTTTTTTCCACTTCCTTCACTTCCACCTTTACTGTAAGAGTTGGCACACCATTTCTGGTCATGCTGAAGCTCATTCCAAGCGTGCTCCATTGTGAATTTTACCTTGTGGTCACTGAAGAATATTTGGTGAGCCAACTTCAGATAATCATTGTCATTATAGCCACTTTTCTTCTGAATTTTTGCAGCCTCATATGCTCCACAAAACTTGCAGACTTAATCATTTATCTTCATCCACTTTTGCTTACAGTGACTGGCATCTCTCCTATCAGAAGCTGCAACCTTAGGACTAGCAGCAAACAATGCAGAAACACGTCCCCAAAAGGCTCCTGATTTCTGCTCATTTGCCACTACAGCGTCCTTACTGGTGTTTAACCAGGAGCTGATGAGGACAATATCATATATGTGTGTCCATCTCTTTCTCACTTTACGCTCCTCAGGTAGTTCTTGCTCTAGGTTTGGATCATCAGAACATTGGAAACTAAACAGTGGGACTTCTGATGATCCAAAGGCTGTATTATGAGAATAACTCTCTGAAAAATGGGTTGAGGGTTTTGGTTATCTCCTTGGCTATTTAAAAGATCCATAAAATTGGCAGAATGACTATATGGATTATACTAATCCATAACCTAAGTTTGTGTTTTTCGAAATTGAATGGAAGAGAAGAAAAAATGTTCTAATGGATGAACGAAGGAGAATAAGTTATGGTTAGAGTGGTTCTGGTGAAAGGTTCATTATATAGGAAATACCTAAAATCTTTCCAGCATTCATCACAACCACACCATTAACTCCACATTATAATAACAAGCTTTCATACAATAAGTATGATGTAGACACATACCACACTATAATAACAAGCTTTCATACAATCATAAAAGCTTCATCTTCAGCAGCAATGCACAACAGAACCTGGTCGGAGACCAAGATTCTTCTCTGCCTCAGAATGAATTTCGGTTATAGTTTTTGTTTTCATATGCACAAGCAATGTAAATCACGATTTAAACAAGAAACCATGCCAGAATGTTAAGGACTAAGAAGAGGGAAAAACATATAAGAAGTGACATATAAAAACATACATATACACCCAGAAAACATACATATAAACCTAGAAAACACACATTCTCATATAATCTATGAATCTCAAGCAAACATTCATATAGTTAATAAACCAAGTGATTTTGATTTCGGCCACTGTTAGATGAAGTTGATGTTTATATAAATGGCTAAAAAGATGAATTTATCAACAATTGAATTTCAAGCTAACAATTAACAAGAAATTGATTAGAAAATCCAAGATTTAGAATTGCTTCCCACATCAATCACATGGAGTAAGTTATCCCAAAAGTCAACAAAGAGGAAGCAGGAGCACCACCATGAGGACGAAGGAGAAGTAGATCCGAAGAGGAAAGAGAACCAAATGAGAAAGACGAAGAAGAAGAAGAGGATCCAAAGAGTCTGTTTCCTCGACCGCCACCACGTCTCAAGCTCAGCACCGTTTTATCGCCTTGCTGCATACCTCGATCTAAACAACTGAGATCGAATCGAATCTCCAACATTCAACAACGAAATGAAGAGAACGGTAGAGAATCAGCTGAGATCGAATTGACTTTGTGAGTCTCTCTCTCCTGCCGATAAATGTTGATTTTGTGTTAAGATACGGGTCTATTAGACACGGTCTAATTTTAAGACCCAATTTTTTGATTAAATTTGATTGTTTTTTTCTTAAGACCCACCATTTAGACCTTCTAAATATATGCATTGGAGGTGGCCTAATACGTATATAAAACAACAATTTAATCATTATTCATGCCCACGAGTATAACAGCAAGATAAGAGAAGGGATGATTCAAACCCCAAAACTATAAAAGCCCAAACTATAATTCTCTTTTTTTTTTCTTTGTGTGCAACCAAACTGTAATTCTCTTTATATATATCTTCATTATGAATGGAAAGCTATATACTTTTTGCGTTGAATTTCCATATGACCATTTAGATTTTTTGTCATGGATGATTTTCTTTGATTGTTTAGTTTTCTAAAGAGGTACAACTAGATATTTGAAGAAAATGAAGGACTTAGTTTTCAATACTGAAAAAAGAAATGATATTTAAGATGAAAAAAAAACCTAATCCTGATTAGCCCTAATTTACAACAAACGACAGCCTCCTCCACTACCACTATGAATTCAGAAGCGGAACCACCACCCTGGAAAAGGAAGAAGACGAATCTGCCGTTACCACCACCACCATTGGAGACTTCATTTTTGTCGCTTCCAAATGAAATCATTCTACACTGCTTAGCCCGCATACCAAAATCATACTACCCGAAACTCTCCTTAGTCTCCAAAACCTTTTGCTCTCTCATCTCTTCCATTGAGCTAAACCACGCTCGATTTCACCACAAAACCCAAGAATGCTACTTTAGTGTCTGCTTACAGTTTCCCGATAACCCTTTTCCCTCATGGTTCACCCTTTGGATACAACCTGATGATCAACTCGAGAAAGAGATGAAGAAGAAGAAGAAGAAGAAGTCTATGCTGGTTAAGGTACCATCTTCTTATTCTTCTCGTGAGCCATTGTTCCTCGTTAACGTTGGTTCAGATATCTATTCGTTCAGACAATACCATCCTAGGTCGACCATCGTGTTAGTTCGTAATAAAGATAGTGTCTTATGGCGTAGAGTACCTGACATGTCTGTAGCTAGAGCTAATCCTGTTGCGTGCGTTCTCGATGGTAAAATATACGTTATGGGAGGTTGCGAAGATGATGATGAATCCGCAAATTGGGGTGAAGTTTTCGATACAAAGACTCAAACTTGGGAACCTTTACCTGACCCTGGACCTGAGCTCCGTTTCTCTAAGGTAATAAAAAAAATAGATGTGATCCAAAGAAAGTTTTACGTTAGGAGCAATGAGGAAAAAGACTCAGTTTATGATCCAAAACTAGGTAAATGGAACGTTGCAGCAAAACCACCTGTGAGTCAGAGTAACTGTATGGTAAATAATGTACGGTACTCTTGTCATAAGCAAAGTTGTTTGTGGTATGACACAGAATCTAAAGAATGGATATTGGTCAAGGGTTTGTCTTCATTGAATCAGACTTGTCGTCGTGGTTTGATTGAAACTGTTAACTACGATGGGAAACTCTTGCTCTTGTGGGATAAGTATGCTAAGCCTCGCGGTAATGATGGAGACAAGAACATTTGCTGTGCGCTGATTGCGTTTGAAAAGCGCAAAAATGGTCATGTTTGGGGAAAGGTTGAGTGGGGTAATGTTGTGCTTACGGTTCCCAGCTCATATGTTTTCTTGCGTTCTACAATGATACGAAATTGATCAATCTGTCATCAAGTGTGTGGAGGAGGATGGAATTTAGTTGTTCTAGCTTGAATCATTGGTAACATCAGTGAGGAAAATCGACGGATTAATGCTTGTTGAATAGTTTGGCATGACACTACGCTACAGTACTTTTGTATGTGTGTGTTGCTTTGTGTTAAATCTAAAATAAAGTGTCAGAATTGTCTCTACCTTCTTTAACTATGTTTCTCCGTAAAACCTGTATTTCTTAGTTCGATGATATGTTGATTGTTTAGAAAAAATGTTGCAGAGGAATAATCAAGCAAGTATATATATATATTGCTAAATAGTAAATAGAAAATGTAGGGGGGTCACTGTGGCTAGTGATATTGAAATGATATAATTATAATTATATATATTCCTGCATTTTATTGAGAACATGATTTTATGGAGTTTGTGGAAGTCGAAGAAAGAAAATAACATTTGAAATTCAATTTTATGACCTCTAATTATTCAGTTGAAGAATGACAGATTATAACAAAAACATTTTCTTAAACTATAGGAAAACGGGAAACCAATAAAGAAAAACTTGGTTGGTGATTCAATTAGATTTTGAAAAAGAAAAAAAAAACAAACTCTTCCAAATCTATAAACCATTAATTCACGGCTAGTTTATTCTTTCATTGTTGTTTATTTTTTCTTTTCTGACAGTAAAAAGAAAAATCTTACTATAGCTAGTTACAATTATAAAACAAAATATTTCATAAAATATAAATTGTAATGAACTCTATTATCTTTAGTCCTATATCTTTAATATAACAATTGAATTTGTTTTTTTACAACTGTATTTGATGTAATATTTATAATTTTTCTATATATACTTCCATAACATATATATTGAACGGGAACTTTTGATTTTTAAAAAATAATAATATAATGAGTTTTTCTGATATTTGATTATATTCCCATTTTCTTTGTTAATTCGTCGAAAATTATTTTGTTAAAATTTTGCATTATAATTTGGTTCGGCCCAAAGGCAGACGATAAATTGGAATTGGAAGCTTTGTTAATTGTTTGGGGTCGGCGGGAAAATCATTCTCTTTTCTTCTTTTTCCCTCAAAAATATCAAAAAATCCCCAAATTTTGTCTGCCGTTAGGGTTTTCAATTTCTTCCACTTGTTCTTCTTCTTCTTCTTTTCGCTTCAAACTTATATTCCTTCTCGGATAATTCTGGAATCATCATCATGAGGAGGACGGTGAAGCGAGAATCGGAAGCCACCGGCGTCAGCGATGGGAGTAGAGAAGCCGACGAGGACGAGCCCGAGCGGTTGAGGTCTGTGAAAAAGGAGAAACTGAGAAAAAACGGAGCTGGCTCCGAACAACCCGAAGAGCCTCCGACTCAGGAGGAAGAACAGGGGATTTCTGATCGGAGACTTCTCAGATCTCAGTATCTCGCTTTAATCAACAAAATCAGCGGTAACATTCATTCACACCTTTACTCACTCTTCTCTATGTCCTTATTGATTGGTTTCGCCTATTTCGTGTTAATTTAGGGTTTATTTTGACATTCAGACTTTTTTGTTTTGCAGATTTTAAAGATGATTTGACGAGGGTTGATTCTGACAAATTCACCCGAATTATTAATGAAGTTGAAAACTTGCACCAGCAAGGTAAAATCAAATACTTTAACATTAGTGAAATTGAAGATTATATGTGGGAAAATATTGCAATTAAACCTCATTTTTTTCTGTTAATTTCGTTTCATTTCACGAATGATGAAAATGTAGCTATTTTGTACAGAGTTTTATGAATTAGATATGTTCTTTATTTCAGTTTTTTCAAGTCGTATAGTCTTCTTAAGTTTATGGTATTAGCAATGAAAGTTACCCTTTTTTTTTTGGTTTGGTTACAATTTTTATGCAGTTCAGAAGCCTAGGGAGCAAATTGCAGATGCAGAGGCACTTCTGGATATAGCAAACACTTTAATGTCATCGGTGAAGTCTCAGTCTTCTCATGGGGTTTCTCCGGCTGAGTTTGTTAATGCTTTGGTCAGTGGGTTTGGTCAGGGTTCTTTGGGAATTGATGCTGATGAAACTTCCCAAGTATCTATAAAGTGGAATGATCTTGGGTTTGCTGTCTGTTCTACAGTTTTAGTATCATGTGGTTGCTCCACTATGTGAGTTTTGAAAACAACTACTTTACATTGACTTGATTTGCCACAACTGAGAATATTCTGTCTAAACAAAGGTTTGTTTGTTTGCTTGTTTTTGCGACCAGGTTGGGACCTATGGACACTGAATTGAAGCAAAAGAAAAGGGCAGCCTACAGAAAACGTACGAGGCCTGGTGAAGGCGTTCGTCCAGATGAGGTAAGAAATGTTTTGCCTGGCCCCATTTTATTTGAGTTTATGAGCAATATCGAATTGATTCCTTTTTGTACTAAATATAGTTCTATATCTTTAACTCCTTATCTAGATTTTTTTTTAGTATTCTTCTTATATCTCAGCCTGATCAGTGGCGTGTAAGAGTCATTTTCACGTTATGCAATGTTGTATTTGCTGTGTTCACTGTTTAATTGTACATAAAGTGAAATTGGAACCTCCCATCTGTTGATTGATTTGCAATGTTTCTGCTGTGAAATGTGATGTGATACTTTCTCTGCAACTTGTCGATTGTTATGTAGTTTGGTTTTAGATAAGAAACAAATGAGCTGATTTGAGTACTTATCGTAACCACCAGGTAGATGATACACAATCAGAAGAGAAAACTGATACAGACAAGAATATGGCGATAATGTTTAACATCTTACGGCAAAAGAAGCGTGTTAGGCTTGAGAATTTGGTGCTCAATAGGAGATCTTTTGCACAGACTGTAGAGAATTTGTTCGCTCTATCTTTCTTGTCCAAAGACGGTCGAGTTGAGATCATTGTTGATAAAAGTGGTTCTCATTTCGCCTGTAAGATCACATTTCCATCCTCATATGTCTGGTTTAGATGTTCGATTTAGTTTTTCACTTGTACCTAATCTCCTAATTTGTCTTCAGTGCCTAGAAACGCACCTGCTGCAAACCTGGTGATGTCGGGCGAAGTTATTTATAACCATTTTGTGTTTAGATTAGATTTCAAAGATTGGAAGGTAGTAAAATAAATGTCAGCTTGTTCTCTCTGTTTCTTAAAGTATGTCCTGAAGATGTCTGATTTCTTTTGTTTATGTCAAACAGCTGATGTCTGAAGTGGTGCCATTGGGCGAGGAGCTAATGCCACACAGAGAAATTGCAGTCGCTTCATCTTCTGGTCCCTCTGCACCAGCAGATTTCACACAAGATTCGCAGACAACGCCTATAAGAAAACTATCGAGAAATCGAGGTTTGGTTGTACAAGAAGAAACTGTTGTAGAAGATACTCCTGACACCGAGGGCCCTGGAACTCGAAGGAGATGTAAGCGGAGTCTCACTTAAAAAGATGAGAAGAAGTATATAGAGTAGTAGAGAGAGTTAAAAACTCTTGTTTCTGTTTCATTTTGTGACATTTACTTAATGTATTCTTTAGGATTTGTTTAGTTCATGGTAGGTTTTAGCTGTTAAGTTGCTTTGTCTTGGTTCTTAAAAGAAGCCTTTATTTGGCTTTTCTTCTTCTTTTATCTATCTATTCAAGAGAGACATTAATTTAATTATCGTTAGATATAAAAATCAAAAGCACCAAGTTTGTAAATATAAGAGACGACTATGTAATACAAAAGCAAAACTCAAAACTCTAATTAAATAAATTAATCAAATCCCTAAAACCAAAGTAGCTATTGGATCTTAACACCAAACAGCATAAACCCTCCTTTCTTCTCCTCTGATTTGATTTCTTCATCTTCAAACTTGGAGCTAAAGACTTTTCCTGTTTTCATTTCTTCATCAGAGCTCTCATGAACCGTCTTGTTTACTTCCTCAGGGACCATGAAACCGTTGTTCGAAAAGTAATGAACATCGATCATCAAGAAGTTGTTGCTTTGACCTTCTAATGTCTTCATATTGTTGGGGACATAGCAAGTGTGAAAGACGATAATATCTTTCTCCTTGAGATTCTTCTCCTTGACGAAACCGTTCCATCCTCTGGTGAAGACAAAGCTCTGGCTACTTCTCCAGTAACAATACCTAAACTTCCATTGTCTCATTGCTCTGTCATAAAACACAACCTCCACATCTTCTACTCCTCCTTCACTCATCTCTTTCTCACTTTGTTCATCGCTTATGAAAGGTAAATACTTCACTGCATACTTCTTAGGTATCACAAGCCTATTGAGTTTTCCAACATCGCTTGGTGTCAATTCCTTCTGAAAAAGCTGCGTGAAAGAGAAACACTTGTTCGATTCTTGTTCCCCTCCTCGGCCTTGTTTTGATCCCACGATGTTGATGCTGGCGACAAATTGAGATCGGAGTCTGAGAAAATCTCTAAACTTGTGTTGGTAAGAACCGTCTCTGATCATGTTCAACACAGCTTCTGTTGTGTGGCACTCTTGAAAGTCAGGTTCATGGACGGTGAAATCAGACCAAGGGAAGTTTCGGTGCGAGTTAGCATCAAAGCTTCGGAGCTTGATGGAAGCGCTATCATAAGCCGCAGCGGCTTCAGCGGCGGATTTGAAAGTTCCAAGCCAAATCCTTCGATGGTCTGCGTAAATCTGTGCCCCCCAATGACCGTTCTGCTGTTGAACAACTCCTTTGTATTTCGTTGTCGTCGCCATGTTGGACGGGACAGGTTTTGTGGTTGTAGCCACCACAGTAGGTTTCATACGTTTCGTGAGGTGCAAGACAGAGTCACTTGATCCTGAAGTCTCTGTCGTTGTCTTGCCTTCATTGCTCGTCTCATCCATATCCATTGCTAAACAAAAAAAACAAGATTCAGACCCAAAACAAAAAAAACAGACAAAGAGAAAGAGAGATTTGCGCAAGAAGCAAAAGAAAAATATAAGAAAAGAAGATTATTTGTAGGAGAGATTTGAGGGAATAAATCCTGGAAATTATGTTTCTCTGTTGTGTTTTTGTTAACAATGAATGTTTAGAATGTTACAGTTTCCATTTTTTTTTGTTTTTTTTCTAGTTTTTATCGGTAATAAAATGGAAATGTACAGAGTCATTAATGACACCAGAAGCTGTTTAGTGGTAAGTTTCCTTGTTAATGAGATATTCTTATTTTCTCCGTAGAAAGTAAAATATTCAGTGATATTTTGATTGATTTAAAAGACAAGCTGGAACAAAACTTTCAAGTTAAAACTTAAAATTTATTTTATGTTAATTTTGTCTTAATTTAGACATTAGTAGCGAAACTTATACCATCATTCTCATGTGGTTTCTTGTTTTTTCTGGTTCTTGTTACATCCAAGAAAATTATTGATCAGAGAAATTTAACAATCATTCTTCCATTGTTGTAAAAACATTTGACTGTTTCTTACATTCTAATTTTTTATACATTCAAATAAGAGCATAGAACAACGTAGCTAAATTTCTCGAATGTGCACAAAGATAATGTCATCAAATCCTCTACTTATTCTCATCTTCTCATCTGTGTAGCTACAAACATTAAGAAAGTAAACATCTTTGTATTAGCAAGAACCAACATTCGGTTATTCGGTTTATTCAATTTATAGCAATTCAAAGAAGAAGATAGAGAGATCTTACAGAATTTGAAGCTTAATATTGTTAGTCAAGTCGACCGGATATCCATATGGACCGCCTATAATTGCTGCGTCGTCCATCTTCAATTCATAGGTACTGCCTTCTGATTTTCTGCAGATGATGAAACCAATCAAGAAAAAATATCATAGAAAAGTAGCAAAATGACTTACATATATAAAAAAGACAAAGAGACTTACATGAATTTGCCTTTCATGGAGAATCTAAATGCTGGGATGATATTAACTTCAAACTTTATCCTTCCATCCTTGTCGATTATCTGATTCAAATCCTCGATTTTCGCTAAACAAAACAAGCTAAAGCAACAAAATACTACTGAAGACATTTTCATAAAGTTTTTTTTTTACCTGTCTTCCCATAAGACCATTAGCTGCATTTTCAATCCAACTATCTGTATACATCTGCAAATACAAAACCCGACAAATCGGTTATCAAAATGAAAATAATTGCCTCTTCATGAAAAAAAGGTGAAGTAATCAGAGATGTGACCTGTGAACTCCAAATCATTTGCCAGCTTCCTTCTAAAAGCTCGTAATCATCTTGCGCGGAATTAGAATTAGTCGCAAGAAACTCATCGATAGCCTGTGGTTATACTAAACGATCCATTGATTCCAACTCAAACTGAAATATAGTTTGTTTTCAGGTTTCTCGAAGGCATTACAAAATTACCTCTAATACTCCTTTTCCTTGAGATATGATGGCTAACAATTTCTGCCTAGGTACGGTTTCTTTCTGAAGAACAAACGTTGTTCCCTGCGCTACAGATATATTGCCTTATGGATAAACAAACGCTATATAGCTTTAGTTTTCATTATCCAGAATCAAGAAACTCATCATTTACCTTGTTTCCCCTTGAAATCCTAAGGTTTCCAGAAGGCGACAAATACGTAGTATCTAACCAACCTTTAGCTTCATCACCAAGAAGTCTAAAAGGAACTGGATATGGAACTTTGAAAGGAAGAAACTTAAAAGAGAAAGCAGCTTTATCGAAACGGAATAAAACCCTTTTTCCATCTTTGATCGACGCAGCTGCCTGTTAATGAAATGAAACAAGTATATAAATTGCTTAGTCTTTTGAAGCAAAGACTTAAATGAAGAAACTCACCTCAACTTTCAGCTCTCCAATTATATCAGAGAATTTAACAATGTTTGAAACACGAGGATCGTTTGTTGTCTTCAAGTAAACATCTTGAAACACAGTGAACACATCTACTCCTGTAAATGTTCTCTGCAGAGACAACCCATTCCATTGTTATTATTCTTATATACAAATTACAATCATCTAGAAAAATGGAGAAAATGATCATGAATGTGTGAAGAAGAAGAAGAACTGACCTGGATTGGAGATGCAGTTCCAGGTCTTGTGGTGAACATTAATCGCCAACGACCTTCAATTAAGTCAGAATCTGTCTAAACATTTTGAAGTAGTCCCAAAATGAGAAAAGAACAAAACACAAGAGAATATTGTAATTTGAAGATGAAAGGATTGACAAGAAAACGTTTCATACAGGATTTGGAATGCCCTCTAAACCTTCAAGAACTTTCACAGCAGATTCCACATCCTACAACATAAATGTTTCAAACCACACATAAAAACAAGAAACATACTCGGAAATTAAAGAAACTGAAAGTTGTTACATACATTGAGCTGTCTAGGAGAAGCAGATTTGCCACGGCCTTGAATTCCGATTAAAGCATCAATGAGTTTCATCTCAGCATCATTGAAAGACGATTGTTGTGTTTGGTCAGTGACAGCAGAGGAAGATGAACAACTTATGCGCAGAGTTCTGCAGTTTCTAGATGAATCTAATCTCTTGTTTGCTGTGTTAAGAAGATGGTATCTCGGAGAAGAAGATGAAAGAGAAATTGGCGATGATGGGCATGGACAGAAACATGGTAGCGACATCTCTACTGTGTAGAATCTGAGAGACGCCATTGTTGCTGCTGTTTAGTGCTGCTTGTGAAAGCTTTTGTTAAATAGTTTGCATTTTTATTGTGTGGTGTACAACAAAACATGAGAATTAGTAAAATATCTTTAGAAAATGAAATTAGTGGAAGTAAAATTTCTCAATTAATTAAGTCTATTCCTCCCAAAAAACCTATTGTGTTCTTCACAATTTACAAAACCAAAAGCATGAATCTTTGTTTTGACTTTTGATTCTTAAAAATTCCAAATTTCTCTTTTAGTATTTCAGATGATTACAGAAACAAAAAAAAAAACAAGATCTTTTACAGTTGAGAGAGCTTTATGTGACTATAAACAAATTCATAGACTTGACTTAATTTGCAGGTAGAAGAAGAAGAAGAAGAAGCATTGAAACCAAAAAAATGTATCAGAAAGAATTAGCAACGAGAATGGCTTGTCTACACCTAGCTCTAGCTTGTTCAATCCTCTGACTCAAAGTTTCTTCTTTTACAGAAGCTTTAACCATAGCTAAATCCATCTCCATCAATTTCAAAACCCTAAAAAGCTCAGTCACCATTCTCTCTTCAACTTTACCTTCATCTCTCAAAATCTCAGCTTCTTCTCTTGCTCTCTCTGCAACTATCTCTCCAGCTTTAGCTAAAAGCTCCTTTGATCCAAACCCTCTTCCCATTAAACCTTCGAGTTTCTCTAAAAAATCCATTATCACATAACCTTTAGGTTTCTCCAAGTTGATCTCTTTTGTTCTTTTCCAACCGATTTCGAAATTTGGTGGCTCAGGCTTCACGATTCCTCTTTGTTTTCTGTCGCGTATGATCTCAGATCTTCTTCGTTTCTCGATTGGGAATTTCTCGGCGCTTGTTGTGTTGATTGATTCAGGAGCAGGTGTGAGATCAATAAATTGATCCTTTGGCTGTGGATTCGATGAACACTTCGTTACGAAATTCGTTGTTCTTCGAACGAATTTGTAAGTTCTTGGGGATGAGATGTGAAGATTCGTAGAAGAGAGAGATTGAAGAAGAAGTGTGGAAGTGGAAGAAGCCATTGATTTTAAAAAGCTTAAACAGAGGAGTGTGAAGAGGTTGTTTTTGAGGATTAGAGAAAGAAAGATAAGGCCTTCTCTGCAGGTACCATCGTGTCGTTTAAATGTTTTAGACAAGCACGTCACGTCGTTTTGTTTTTGTATAAAACGATGTCGTATCGTTTGAGCTACAAAACAATTTTTATTCTTCGTTGTTCGTCGATCCAACGAGAGATGAGCTTAATAAGTCAGTTTTTAAAAGACAAAGCCATCAGAAGGATTAGTCTTATCTCTTATTCAAAACTCAAACCATCTAAATGTGAGACAAAGGGAATTTGAAAACAGATGAATTAATAATGTAAACTCTTATCTCATATAGTATATGAATCCGTATATTAAATTCACCACAAATCTTTTGCGTATGCATGTGAAATATATTTGATTGTTTACTAGGTCGTACTAATCACGTTTTGGAGCGCTTTGAAAAGGTGTTACGAGTGAATGAGCAAATTTTGGAATTACAACGAACGCTTACGTATTAAGTTCGCATATATATATAGGAAAAAGAAATCGACAATTATATTATTATGCAGCATAGTGGCATGGACTACGCTACGTTTCTACTTTCTATATATGGCCATGCTATTGCTAATGCCTTTATTTATTTTTTTGTAACAGAAACTATATTCTAATGTGACTATTTGTATTCTTACCAAGAACGAAAGAAGAGCAAATCAAAAGTTATATATCATATAGGTTGTAACCAAGAGCGAAATATACACAAGAAACAAAACCCTATATATAGTGTGTGCATATGTAAAAAGATGCCTCGGAAAACAAATATTGCTAAGACGAAGAATTTCAAAATAACTTCGTCTATTTATTTATTTATTTATTTATTTGTTTGTGTATACGATGTAGTCTATACCACTATGAGTAGGAGACTTGGGTTGAGTGTTTCACATGATGGAGCAGCCTTGAGCGTTCGTGACTTCGTGGCAACATTGTTGCCCACCTCCCCAGCTATCGTAAATGGGCCTTCTGTAACACTCATATTGTTGGGCCTCGTAGTACGGCCCACAATGATATGGCTGCCACATTGGCACCGGTTGAGGAGCTAGAGCAGGAGCAGGAGCCAGAGCAGGAGCAGGAGCCGGGGCTGGGGCTGGAGCTGGGACCTCTTTAGGCCTCTGAGAAGGTTGGACCTGGACTTGAGGCGGTTTGGGTGGTTCGAGGATCTCGATGGACTTAATAGAACCGTCTCCTTTGTAGCATAGTTTGTTCATTAGCTTCTCAGGATTATAACAAACCACCTTGATGATGACTGTGTTGGACTTCTCATCGAACAATTGATCTGTTATTTCTTTTATTTTTGACAAAACAACACAAAATCGTATTTATTCATCTAGTTTCTGACTTTTTCAACCCCAATACTTCAAATGAGCAGAAGAATAGAATTAAAGAGAGAAACTCACGAGGGAATTTTCGGAGAGCTTTCCTGACCTTTTTGCAGCATTTGGAACAGTTTAGATCCACTTTCAACTTCATCATCGTTACCTGTTTATGCATCATATAATTTGATCATTATATTACCTTAGCTAATAACTGTATTAGCTATAAAAAAAGAGAATTAATGTGAAAATTCAGATCCATTAAAAAAAAAAAAAAAATTAGAGTAAGCACCTTCTCGGCCATAGCTTGGGAGTCTCGAGTAACTAAATAAGTAGAAGAACACAAAAGTTATATATGTGTATTTCTTGCATGATTCACTATATATAGAAAAAGTGATATAAAGAGAGACTTAAATGAGAAAAGGAAGAAGAAAAAGTTTATTTGTTTCTGTTATATCAAAATATCTAATTTTTATGATATTTTTTTGTTGTATCTTAAATAACTTTTCTCTTACGTGTATCTAAAATAATTACGAAGTTTCTGAAAGCATATTTTTTGTATTGTCTTTTAGGATTGAAGCCGACATTGCTTACGCAACTGATAATTACGGAAATGGACTCGCATTCACATTTTTCAGTGTAAGACCAGGGAAGTCCCTATTATAGTGGTCCAAATTTCTAGGATTTTTTTTACTCTTTTCCTTTCATATTATAATTATAATAAGATGTTTTTGGGTTTTTTTTGTATTTTAAAATATATATTTTTTTGTGTTTCAAAATATATATTTTCAGATTTCTATGTAACTTTTTATTTTATTGAATATTATATGACCAATAGTAGTATGTAGTTTTTTTAATGATTCGTTAAATTATTTTTGTTTATATATTAAATAAAACTTTTTAAAATAAAAGTAATGTTCTTCGTATGCGTATTTTGGTTAAAACATCTTATGAAACGGAGGGAGAAAGTATAATTTTTTGGGTTTAAACTCCTAATTAATGATAATTTGATTATTTTGTGGTGCAAAAAAATGAGCCGACATCGATGAAATGGTTGTAAAAGGACTGTCAGAATTTGATGTTTCCATTAAGACTCTACCCAATCAACTAAAAAAATCAGAAAGTAAATCAAAAAATAAACAAGAGAAAGGACGACAAATTGATAGAATCCAATTTTTTCTGACCTGAAGAAAAGAAGAAAAAAAAAAGGTGAATCGAATCTTATAATTCAATCGTGAGATCCATCCTCAGGTATTTCTGGATTTTTTAAAGCTTTTACTCTAATTTTGTTTAAATTTTATGTTGTTGGACACTGATTTTGTCAAAACTGTGTAACATAGTGTAATTCAATCACAAGTTTTACAATTATTGTCGTCATAAGTCATCAGACATTAGGACTTGGAACATTAGTCGTCTAAGCAGTGTTGTTTTCCTTTTGCGTAATTGATCATCTTGTCATATGACTCTTTTAAGAACATGAATGATCCAACAAAAGATCTCTTAATATTTTGTAATATTTATGATATCCAACAAAATATCTCTTAATATTATCATCACCCAATGCGTTGAAAATATACATGGACCTCAGGTCAACATCTTACTTGGCATAGGTTGATACAAAAACCGGGTAGGCAAATTCTTTAAGGTTGCCTTATATATGTGGTTACTAACTCCCAAGTCCCAACATTGTTTGATCTTTCTTATTCATTTTCTACATCCGAAGATCTGAATCATAAAGACACTATCACTTTGATTATATTACAAAATTTTGTGAATTCTCATATGTAACTTCTCTGTTACGTATGTCCAAAGGGAAGCGAAACACTCCTTTTTTTTTTTTTTTTTTTT
>VBRH01000451.1:64114-75401 GCA_014578085.1 Cardamine resedifolia | reverse complement strand
AAAAAAAAAAAAAAAACTTTATACTTTAGGTACTCAGTTGTTTTAACTTTTACACAGATACATACTCCAATTTCTAGATCAAACTCCATAAGAACTTCCCCAGATACTACTTAACCCTAAAACAACAAAAGTCCAAAGCCAAGACAAAATCCAGAATCTGCTTATATACAAACAAACAAAAAACTAATCTGACATGATTCAAAAGATACCTGACACTAGCAGAACCATCGATCTGCCATGGAAAAGTAGGATTTTGATCAGAGAAAGCACCTTCAATCAAAGGATAATCACTAAGCCAGTTCATGTTCTCCGGAGACACCATTCTCACAAATTCACCGGCAACAATAACCCAAAAACGCGGCGGCTATTGAATTAGGAAAAAAGGGCCAAATCTCAAAAGGGAAAGGAAGAGCCAATGTGTGGAAAAAACAGAAGGAAGAGATATGGTGGTAGGGACTCTTCTCTTTCAATCGATCGGTTTCTATTATATATATTTGATGTTTCATTTTCATGGATGTAGTACATTACTGGCCCACCAATCATTATCAATCCTTCAGATCTCTTATTATATATGTCATACTTGCTCAATTATTCACCTCTTATGATGTCATTCACAAAACCAAAAAAAAATTGTTTCTTTATGTCAATCTTCGTCATTCAACCAAACAATTTCAAAAACCCAAATCTTTAATCATTTAAAAACACACAGATTTTAAAATCCTGAGTTGTATCTTACTAGAAACCCTAGAAAATTTTGAATTTTGTTTTCATTAGAAATTGAAGGATATGAACATTCAATTGAAAACGCAAAAGATAAGATTTTTTCACCATACATCATAAAGAGAGAGAGATCTAATCTAATCTAAATTAGATAAAAAGCCCCAAATAACTAAAAGCAAACAGAGAGAGGAATTGGTTGATTTAATCTTCATCAGCAGATGGCTTGGATGAAGCACCAGTCTTCTTAGGAAGAAGAAGATTGTGAATGTTAGGCATCACACCTCCATTAGCAATAGTCACATCTCCGAGTAATTTGCTCAATTCTTCATCGTTCCTCACCGCGAGTTGAATATGCCTCGGAACAATCCTAGTCTTCTTGTTGTCTCTAGCTGCGTTTCCAGCCAATTCCAAAACCTAAACAGGGATTTCAACATTTCCAGAAATTAGTCAAAAAAATTAGGGTTTACAAAATTTAACTCTAAGATCCAAAGTTTAGGAAAGTGATTTACCTCGGCGGCTAGGTATTCGAGAACGGCGGCTAAGTAGACCGGAGCTCCGGCACCAACACGTTCGGCGTACTTGCCTTTCTTCAGAAAACGAGCGATACGACCCACCGGAAATTGGAGACCGGCTTTGCTGCTTTTCGTTGTGGACTTCTTCACCGCCCCAGATCCAAGAGTTTTGCCACGACCCGCCATTGAAATTGATTTGAATTTTTCTGTGAAAAGATAAGAGGGAAAGTTTAGGAGTTTGTTTGTTCTATGGACTCGAGATCTTCCCTCGAAGTTTATATACTGTTTTAGATTCGTCGAAAACCAATAAGAAGAAAGCACACGGATCACTGTATTTCACCGTTAGATTAAATTATCATCAACGGTGTAAATTCGAGATTTCAAGGATCTGCGTAAGTACAAAATACCGGAAATACCCTCAATTAAATTTGAACAGTTTGATTTTTCCTTTTTTCGGCCCACTTTGAGCCCAATGATCAAATCACAGACGCAGGGAAACCCCCAAACAAACAACGTTTCTCACCCACTACTAGGGCCCAAGAAAAATAAAGAAAGAAAATAAATACAGCAAGAGGCCCAGCAGCCCAATCATGTGGCTGGCTTTTCTCCGTTAAGATCGATGTGCGTAAGAGAACATTTCAGATATATTAGGCTAGGGTTTGTTTCTTGATTTTTTTTTTGATATCGGAAGCAAAATTCAACAAGAAAAATCTATGGAGAATGAGAATCAGAGTGAGAGAATCAGTGAGTTTCCAGATGAATTGTTGTTGAAGATATTATCTTGGCTTCCTAGTAAAGAAGTGGTAGCGACGAGTGTCTTATCAACACGGTGGCGTTCTCTTTGGAAAGATGTGAAAACATTCAGGTACGATGGTGAATTCCCAGATAGATCTTTCTCTAGGTTTGAGCTATTTATATCAAGAAGATCATGTGTTGATAGCCTCGAGCTTAAGCTAAACCCACATTTTAAGAATAAAGACATCAATCCTTTGATTAACATAGCTGTTATGCGATCTTTGAGAGTGCTGAGAATCGATATGCTTTACTCGTGTTTTGCCTTTCCCAAAAGCTTTTATATGTTTTCACAACTTGAAACCCTTATACTCGAGAAACTGTGTCTCGTCGATCTTCCTCTTCCATCTAATAATAATAATCTTCGTATCAAAAGTCTCCACCTTTTATCGGTCAAGTTCTCAGGCGACGAATCTGTTAGAAACCTTCTAAGCATATGTCCACATCTTGAAGATTTGGTTGTGAAACGAAGTTCTTATACCAATGTGATGATATTTAATATCGATGTGCCTACGTTGAGGAGTTTATCTATAGATAATTCGTCTGGCAAATCTCGGCCTGAAGGTCTTCATGGGTTTTTGATTAATGCACCTTCTTTGAGGTGCTTTACCATTAGGGACAGCTTCAGCAACTATTTGCGGTTTGAAAACATGCCTGAGCTCGTCAAGGCCAGTGTTAACGTTGTTTGTGACCAACCTGACATGTTTCTAGGATCTCTTGCCTCAACCCAATATCTTTCTCTCTGTTCTGTCACTTCACAGGTACAAAAGCTTTTTGATTGTCAAAGATGTAAATTTTTTTCTTACAAGGTGTCATTAATTATGTTTTGCTTTAGTTGCAGACTCCATATCTTCCTACTGCCACTTCCTTCCTCTTTCTTGAACATTTAGAGCTTTGTTCATGTTCTGCGGAGTGGTGGAATCTACTTTCCCGAATACTCAATGATTCTCCGAGAGTTCGAGTTCTCAAGCTTAAATTGTATCGGAAACACCGTGTCCAGTACAATAACGAGGCGATCCATCCGTGGTACCAACCGGATTCTGTTCCTGAATGTTTATCATTACATCTTAAGATCTTCGAGTGGAGGCAATACAACGGAACAGAGCAAGAGAGGGAAGTTGCAAAGTACATCCTAGCGAACGCGAGTTACTTAAAGGAGGTGAAATTCTTCTCAGATTCTGCAGAGAAACATGGGATATTCAAGGAGTTAGAATGTGTAGCCAGAGGTTCAAAGACATGCCAGCTTGTGTTTGAGTAAATGTTTGGATTATTTATTGACAACATCTTAGCTTTCTAAAAACGTATTCAGCTTTGAGTCCTGTTTTGATAATGTAAACCAACTAAATTGAGCAAAGAGATTATATTTCACTAAATATTCATGTTCTGAGAACACAAAAAGTGAATTCGAGGGTGATGATTATAGGATATGCACCACCAATTAAGGTAATTAAATTCATATCAATATAAGACTTCCGAGATTGTAATTATCAATATAAAACTGTTTAAATATCACAAACAAATTCTTCAAGTTGATACCGCAAGAAAAAGCAGCAACCGTTATATTATGGATGTACACAAACTTCTAATTTTTATCATGTACACAAATTTGTAGTTATATTATAAGAAACTTACATAAGAAAGATTTCCTTTGATTGACTCAAATGGTTTATAGAAAAATATACATATATTTCTAAATCCGACTAAATGAATTGCAAATGTTACTTACTATTTAATATTTTTTAAAAACTTATATCTAGAGACATCATTATCCAAATCTTGAGTAAATCAAATCTAGAAATAAAACCGAAATTGCCTGTAATTGCTTGAAAAATTACAACTTTGACATTAAAAGATAATTAAGGGCCGTAAAGATAATGTTATTTTGTTAAGGGAAGATTGAAAAACTCTATAAAAGAAATACAAACTATGTTTTAGGGTTTGATATATGCAACATAGAGAGCAAAATCGCGATCGGGGAAAAAAGAGTAAAGATCTTTCGTCAACTTATTTGGTAGCAAAATTCACCAGAAAACCATGGATACAATCAGTGAGTTTCCAGATAAAGTGTTGTTGAAGATATTGTCTTTAGGTGATTCCATAAGTAATGCTTATTGGAAATTTTTGAGACTTATTAGCAGAAGATCAAGCGTAGAGAGCTTACAGCTCAAGATGACTCCAACTCTTACGAATAGTAACATCAAACCTTTGGTTAATACTGCAGTTGCTCGTTCTTTGAGAGAGCTTAGAATCGAGATGGGTTACAATTCCTTTGAGTTGCCCCAAGGCTTGTATATTTTTTCAACTCTTGAAACCCTAATACTCGAGAAACTAAGTCTGGTGGATGTTCCATCTAGTGTTCGTTTGACTACCCTTAAACGTCTCCATCTTTTATCGGTTAAGTTCTCAAGCGACGAATCTGTGACAAAGCTTCTAAGCATATGTCCACTTCTTGAAGATTTAGTAGTGAGACGAAGCTCTTTTACCAATGTGAAGATATTTACTATCAATGTGCCTACGTTGAGGAGTTTATATATGGATAATTCGTCTGGGAAATCTCGGCCTAAAGGTGTTCATGGGTTTGTGATTAATGCACCTTCTTTGAGGTGCTTTACCATTAGGGACAGCTTCAGCAATTATTTACAGTTTGAAAATATGCCTGAGCTGGTCAAGGCAAGTGTTAGCGTTGTTTGTGACCAACCTGAAAAGTTTCTAGGATCTCTTGCCTCCACCCAATATCTTTCTCTGTGCTGTGTCACTTCGAAGGTAAAAACTTTTATTGTTTGTCAAGGATCTAACATTTTCTATTGTAATCCTTATTCTTTATGTTTTGCTTCAGTTGCAGACTCCATATCCTCCTACTGCGCACTTCCTTCCTCTTTCTTGATCATCTAGAGTTTTGTTCATGTTCTGTGGAACTCGAATTCGAGTTCTCAAGCTCAAATCGTATCAGAAACACTGTGTCCAGTACAACGATGAATCCGTGTAACCTACCAGATTCTGTTCCTGAATGTAAATCATCACATCTTGAGATTTTCGAGTGGAGGCAATACAACGGAACAGAGCAATAGAAGGAAGCTGCAAAGTACATTCTGGAAAACGCCAGTTGTTTAAAGAAGGCGACATTCTACTCAGAATAATGTGTGGCTAGAGGCTCAAAGGCATGCCAGCTTGTGTTTTAGTAAACGTTTTGGTTACTTATTATCAACTTTTAAATTTTTATTTAGTGCGCCTTACAAATATATCTTCTCTAAAGAATATTTTGTTCTATGTTTCAGTTTTGTTTATAGGGCTTTTTACTGATTTAAAGAGTTTGTTAAATGACTTAAGACTTATGAGTGACTTTTTAATAGTGAGAAAGGTTATCACAACTAAAGATGAATATGCTAGACTTTACATTGATTAGAATTAAAAAGATCTTTACACTTTGAGTCTACTTTGGTTTACTGTAACAGACGTGGTCCATTTGTTGTAGGCATCAGTGCAGACATGGATCATTTACTTTAACTTGTATAATTATATATCAATTGATTTCATTAGCATTTTGTGTGTTGAAATCCTAAACATTTTAATATCCTATATATGAACTTTTTCAAGTTATATTTTTTTATCCAAACTTGATATAAAATGAAATGAAATCTCTATCGAATACTACATCAGTAATATCAAATGGGAATAAACTTCGTAACGATTCATTTTGGGATGTTTAAGAAATTTGTATTCATATACGTCTCCGATTCACACTATACACAAATCTTTTCTTTCTTTTTTTTTAGTCAATCCAAATATACTTTGTAGTGTTCACGTTATGATTGCCTTTTGTCTTCCAAGATCGAGGCTTCTTTAAGCATGGTAGCTGAATCTTCGAGCATATTCAGCTTTGCAAGAGCCACAGCCTGAAGGTAAAACGAAGTGGGCCAGTCAGGATAAACGCATTGTGCTTGCATCGCATCTCGAAGTGCTGCATCTGGCTGGTCACACAAGAGATGGCACATGCTTCTTCTTGCATAAACAGTGGGAGAGATCATGATTCCTGTTTCTATGAACTGCATAATCGAGAATTTTATTAGAAATTAAAATGTGAGTACGTAAAATTAATTCAGATGATTGATTATGTGTGTGTGTGTTTTTTTTTGCCATGCCTGAGTATATTTTTCGATAGCAGATTCAACTAATTTGTTCCGAAAAGCTAAATCGCCTTGTTGTCTAGTGCTCCACACATCTTTTATCTGTTGAGACCATTGTTGGAAAGAGAGCTCCAAAGTAACTTCGTCGTCTTTGTAATCCATTGCTTCAAGAATCTGATGAAGAGCTTCGAGGTCCATACGTTGACATGCCCCGTGAATTGAAGAATTCGACCGTTCTGTTTCTAGGTTTTCGAGTTTTGAAACTCCAAGCATAGTATAGGACGGAACATCTGGATTGTGTTGTAGTGTAGCAAGAACTGAGACGATATCTCTAATTTCTGGCCGGTCCTTAGGGTTATTGTGAAGGCATTTGGTAGCCAAATCAAACAACATGGCTGCATCTTCCTCTGGATAGTTTCCTTCTAGATGTGAATCAATCAAGACAAGTAAGTTTTGCTTTTGAACTGTATCAACCGCCTGAATATAGAAAGAGCAATAGAAGATATATATATGTCATAATGCAAATAGAACCAAAACCAATTTGTTGGGTTAATAGATGAACATATGTCACTCACATGACTTGGAGGGACATGTTTCCCACTAAGAAGATCCAAAAGAAACGTCCCAAAGCTGAAGACAACACTCTCTGAAGTTAACGCACCTACAATATGCATATACATCATTTGCCACACAATTAAGTGCAAAACTCTTACAATGAACCAATTCTCTTACAAAAGAAGAGTGTAGAACAAAGACGTTACCACTTCTAAGATATTCAGGCGGTATATAAGCAAGATTCGTGCTAAAGTTTTTGCCATCTTTGCTATTTTTCATCCACCCAAAACATGAAAGCCGAGGACTACCATTCTGCATGACAAACTTAGCCGTTTCTTATATATAACTGTTATAAGGTTTATGAGATTCGAACTCAATATCAATTAGCAATAAATACATTGACCCACATCCCTTATATATACAGGACACCATGAGTTCCGAGTCAGGTCGCGGGGACTTTTACTCCTAGCTGATTCTCGGATAAACGTCCCTTATATATACAAGTGTTTGATCCCTATAAACTTACGACGTGGGATCCTAATTAACAAGAACTAAAAAAACATGTGCAATTGGAGTTATACCTCATCAAAGAGAACCCGACAAGTATTGAGATCATGATACAATTTATGTCCACTCTGCCTACAATAATCTAAAGCTTCAGCTACATACAGTGCAACTCTCAAACGCATAGCCCATTCCATGGTTTGTTTCTCCCCTGTTAACAAAAAAAGGCAAAAACTTAAGTATTTATCAACCAAGTATATAAAGACATGTAAACACAACACAATAGATAAGATTTGGGATATTATCATACAATGAAATAGATGTTTGTTGAGGGTATCATTAGGCATGTACTCCGATACAAGCAACCTCTCATCTCCATCACAACAATAACCTATCAAATTCACAAGTCTCATATGTCTCATTTTCCCAATAGCCTTAGCTTCTGCCTGCATATATATATATAGGAAGAGAAATTGCTATAAACCATAAACCCATTTCGAATAATTTGGAGGAATTTTTCAAATTAAACACATACAGCGAATAGTTTGGGATCAGGCCAAGTTGATTTCGAAAATTTCTTAACGGCTATTAAACGGACGTCTTTGTCGGTCCAAAGGTAGCCTTGGTAAACAACGTTTGCTTCTTGGTCAGAAAAAACTGATATGACTGCATTGTTGTTGAAATTGTTTGTAGCGTCACGAAGATCCGATAATGAGAACTCAGAGAAGTCTGGTACGTTGGAGAAATGCCATCCTTTGCCTTCGCTATTGTTGTTACGATGATGGTGGCGATTACTGCGTTTGGTTCCTTTTCCACGGCGGACGGAGAGGTCGTCGGAGGTGGTGGTTTTGTCATGCAATGACGATGGTTTCAAGAAAGATGATTGGCAACATCCCATGATCAGAAACGAGTCAACTCGTCGTCATTAACATTAACGCCGTTTCTTTTAGTTTTATTATTCTCCGGCGTTTTGACGTCACCGTCGTCGCCGAGAGAGAGAGAAAGATTGGTCACTTTGGCATCTCCTCTCCTTTTTGTTTTGTTTTTGTTTTGTTCCTTAGCTTTTGCAACTTTTCAATTCCTACGTTTTGCAATGAATCGTCTGTTTCAACAATAATAAGGGTAGTTTTGTCAATTTTATCTAACTGAACATTTCAATTCCCAAATTTCTCGCGCGATATTTTAGGTTTTAATTTGGTTAAGAAAGGAAGTTAAACCAATTAGATAAATAGTGGTAATGATCATTTGCATTTTAATGATCCACCACGGTTTAAAACGTTTCAGTAATTAAAGTGTAGATTAAAGGGAGACAAACAAACATCTATTTCTTATACATACAAGCATTGTAATTCTCTAAGTAAATAAAAAAAAAGTTTTATTTGTATTCTTTTTAAGAAAAGCAATCCTTAAAATATATCTAGCAAAATAGCTCATTATTCATTTCATAGCTTTGATACCAAATTTTTGTTCTCAAATTTCTTTAAAAAAATTTAATTATAAAATCTGGTTTCTAATTAGCTACTCTATGAAAAATTAGTGATTTTACAGTTTTGGCGGAAAAAAATGTACAACTATTTCATTCATGAAGGGACGGTCTTTGGCAGTAAGAGCAAAGAACAGCTGCTGTGGTTAACACTTCCTCACACTGTAACCCAACAGCTGCAGCTAGATTAGTGATTGCCAGTGGCGGTGGCATTTCCGTTGCAACCAAGGGATCTGTGGATCCTCAGCCGTGATTTTTGAAATTATCAAGTATACTCTGCTGCTCAGCTTTCGTAAGGCCCTGCCGCAACAATAGAACAAGTTTCATGATATATGCTTGCATCTGAAAATATTAGCATAGAACCTTGGTCCAAGGGATATTGCTAGCTGCACAAAAAGACTTGTCAAAAATAGCATTGTCTGCCATTGGCAATAGCTTTAGGCCTTGAATGTTCAAATTTCAAACTAGTTTTTGTAGAATAATTAAGTATGTTCCATTAATCACTGATTAAGGATGTTAATATCTACCAAATTAAAGACTATCAGATAACCCTACTTCAAGAAGCTTGCCTAGGTACACTCACCTAGACAGAATATTATTTTGACTTTCCTCCTCAATATCCCAAACACTTTCATTTCGCCAAAAATATTAGATGACCTGAACACATTTCTCAAGGATTTGCATAAGTTCCTTCACTTTCTTCTCAATATATATGGTTAAATATTGAGGTTGACCAGAATAGATTCTACTTGCTCCATGAAAAAAAGGGAAAAACAGGAATGGTTCAGAAGGATGCATACTGTTAGATAATGATTAACAACTAATACTGCAAAATTACTAAAAATCAACAAAAGAAGATTGAAACCAAAAAGTTATTCAGAAGTCTTAAATTTCTTGAGAACTCCAAGAGAAAAAGATATAGAAACTTTGAGAAAAATATGATGACCTACAATAATAAACCAGAGGCAATTTCAGTGCCAGTTATAGCTAGGCCATTAAGTCTTAACATACCAGTTCCTATATAAATTTGTTCATATGAGGTTAGTCGCATCAACAACCAAGCAAGAATCAGATAACTTCTTTAGCAAAAGAAATTCCTCTGTCTCTGTACCAGTACCTAAGCTGAGATCACAACATGAGAGATTATAAAAAAACATCTTTTAAAAGATCGTGAGGAATAAGCAAAAAAAAATAGCCTAAATGATTAATTATGCAATTACCATTCTAACAAGAGAGACTAGCAAACAAGCATGTAAACGTCAATTTATGATACAAAAACTGCAACTGATCCAGTTCTGCTACTGTTTCACATTAACCTTGAAGAAGAAGGAAAAAAAAAAAAAAATTACCTGCTGGGAACATTTGGTTGATAAACTCTAGACAACTCGACTTTTCCATGGCATGGAAATCATCCGTACCGGTTCGGAAACATAACCAGACCGGTTTAATTATACCCGTATTATCTCGCTGAATATTTGTATTGCGGAATGGCGCCGTATTGAAGAAATCAAACGGAAAACTTAAAACGCGGCCCAATTATAATTTAAATTCCGGTCACATATTGATGTTAGGCCCACTTCAGTTCCTTGGTTACTTACATTACATATTATTATTAGTTATTTTTTCTCACCCAACATCAACAGATTTCTCCAAACTTAAGAGAATTATTCATATCAGTTTTCATAACCTCGTAAAAATTAAATATAATTTAAAAAAATAAAAAGAAATATAAATATTACACATTTATATATAATTGTAATCATTTTTTTAAAATATATTTCTATTTATTTATATAAAACAATATTTACATCTACTATTATTAGTAGACTCTGCTTTCAACTTATAGATGTTAGTTAAACTGAGTTTGAGGAAAGCAGCAATAAAATGACAACATTAGTTTTAACCTCTCTATTCTCTCTACTAAATGTCAAAAAGATATATATATATAGAAGATCAAATGAGAAACCTGGACAAGCCAACCTTATCACCAGTTTCTTTAACATCACTTTCATTCTGCTCTTTGTACTCTCTGAAACTGAATCTTCTATACTTCTTTGGATTCTCAAAGCATTCGATCTCGGTTTCGAGATAAGGACATATGAAGAAAGCTATCGACAATCTCTCCATGTTTACCGGAGAGATCACTCTATGTCTCACGCTCTGGTACACTCCATTACTCAGTGCCTGTAGCATATATGAACACAATTAACTAGCATAATATATATATATATATATATGCTTCTTATACATTCGTCAATCAAAGAAATAAATTAGCATTTGAGTTCTAATATGAATTTCTTTACCTAAACTTTTGATTTGTTTGTTTGAGCTGTTAACTCTTTCTAATTATAATTTAATTTAGTTAACTTTTCAGGAAATTAATTACCTAATGGTTAAAAAACTAAAAAATAAAGCAACACTATTAAAATTTTGAGAGACAATTTTTTTTTTTTTGTTAAAAAGAGAGACTAGAATCATACGCATAATTTTATGTCCACAGCTCCAAAACCGTGGCTCAAATTGTTTATAAAAGAAATTAGGGTTTCCCCTGAATTTTTTTGCTAATGATCCAGAATCCAAGATGATTTATAGAGCAA
>VBRH01000451.1:50402-60952 GCA_014578085.1 Cardamine resedifolia | reverse complement strand
AATATTTCTAATTTCTTTACGTTTTAAAATGTTTTTTTATATAATTTCTGTATTTTCAAAGTTAAAAAAAAAAATTTTGAATTTCTGAATAATTTCCGACTAATTTTTTAAGTTGGTTGGAAATTGGTAGGAAATTTCTGACCAATTTCCGACCAATTTTTTTTTATCAAACCTAATTTAATTTTATATAATTTAATCGATATATTAAATTGGCCGGAAATTCTTTGGAAATTTTCCGACGAAATTCCTATCAACTTACAAAAAATGGTCGGAAATTTTTCAACGAAATTCTGACCAACTTACAAAAATTGGTCGGAAATTGGTCAGAAATTTTTTGACGAATTTTTGACCAATATTTTTCCGACCAATTTTCGACCCCCAATTTTCCGACCAAAATATGTTTTCGACTCTTAAATTTCGACTAATTTCATTTCGTCGGAAATTGGTCGGAATACTTCAATTCCGACGAAATTCCGACCAAAATGATAGTCAGAATTTCGATAATTTCTTGTAGTGTTAAAGATTTCTTTTAGAAAAAAAAACATAAAATATCACTAGAAAACTGATATTCTGTTATCGTTTATGCGGTTGTTGTAGCGGTAAAGTTTCAGGTTAGTTTCTTTCTCGGTCTTTCAGTTTTTTTCTGGAATCAGTCTAATGAATGGTTCGTCTCGAGGTCTAAGGCTATAGCGCATCTCTCGCACACCCTTGTTCTATGGAATCGCTTGCAGTTTGCTCTTGGTTCAGTGTTTTCAGTTTTAGATCTTTGGTTTTAGATGGTTAGCCTTTTGATTCTGTTTTAAGGTATTTTTTTCTCATGTTAGATTTTCTTTTTTGAGCTTTGGACTTTATGAACTCTCCAACTTTGTTTCTGGAAGGATTTTATAATTCAGTGGAAAACTATCATTGCAATTTTTAGATGACAAAAAAAAATATATATATATATATATATATCCCCAGAAAACACTTGGAAGTCACAAATATATGTTTGAATTTTAAAATGCATTTTAATATTAAAATTTTAATATAATTTGCACATTTAATCTCCACAGCATATAAAACACACCAAAAATATTTTAAATGGCTATCATTTATCCAAGTCTTACCGTATCTTCTTGCCCAACAAGACACTTATGTCGACAAGTCTTTGCTTGAAATTTGGGGGTCTCTTCTTGCACTTTAGCCTCCTCTTTGAAATTTATATACTATTTTGTTTGTTCTATTTTTAATTCACTCACCAAATTAAAGAAAAACAAATTTGAAATGTCAGATGTAATATACAATACTACTGTACTTAGCATCCTTTTACTCAATTTGGCAGCGAGTTTTGCAGTTTTGCTTGCCAAAAGTTGAACTTGTATAAAAGCTAATCAAAATCGGATTCTCCTCTTAATCAACATTGGCTCGGATTTTAATCAATTTTTTGGAATTTATTTTGTTCAGTTTAGAAAAAATGTGACTTAATTAAACCGAATTCAGTCCAGACCATATAGAAATAAAGTGTCTAATTTTTGTTCGGATTAATTGTTTTAATGATTTCAGTAATATATATTTGAGTTTTTTTTGTTTCCAAGATTATAATTATATATATATATATATAACTAGGGGTGATTCGAGTTTTTAACATCCGACTAATTTTCTAGGATGAATGTAGCTGTCGAGTAGCACATTTCCTAAATTTTCCAATGAGCGACGGAGAAAAATCATGACTGCATAAAAGATTAATTATAATGTTACGCTAACATAATTGTGTGACCAAAGATGTGGGCCTAGTGGTAATACAATGAAGTTAGTTTCTTTGTGCTTTGAATTCAAACCGTATTTGGGACGGATAAACATTCTTTAAATAAGAATTTACTAAAAGCTGACTCCAGGGTACCGAAAGTGATTATGGGTCAAAAACCCAGAATTCTCGCAATTTATTAAAAAACAAAAAAACATAATTGCGTGTTTAACTTATTTTACCAAACTTTCTGCGGGTTCGATAAAAAAATTTGGAATCATATTTAAGCATAATAAGGTCAATTGTTGAAAAATGTTGAACTACGTATACCAAGTTTCATATTTTTTTCACCTTCTTGATCCCAATTTTTTTTGTCAAGCATCAATTAGTTTTTATTTTTTATTTTTGGCTATTTTCCTTATTGTTTAGACAATTCTACATTTATGGTTAAAAGCATTTTAAACGCCTTAAAAACACCAAATTCCAGCTATCAATCAAATTATTATTAAAATGATTGTCAATTTTGGTTTCCTTCTGTAGCAAAGACGTCTTAAAAATGTATTAAAATATATGCATGGACAGTAAAGCCACTACAAATCAAAATCAAATAACTTTTGGAGAACGAAGATATATAAAAGGAGTCGAAAAAATATTATAAACTTCAAGTACGTCAAAACACCCAACATGTGACATTTTACTGTTTTAGATATAATCTCAAGAAATTGCCAAAAAAAAAAGAAAGATGCTATCTTAGGAACCAGCCTGCTTGTCTGACTTTGCACAAGAGCCAGCTCCGCTAAAAACATTTTAGCTATATTTAATTTTGACAGCTCACAAAAAACATTTTAACTATTTTAAAAGCAAGTGATGTATTATATTGGGGTGTTAAATTTTTTGGTAATTTTATAGGCAAGAAGTCATAATAATACTCATAAACTCATCAAATAGAACCTTAATGTCGAGTGTCGACAATGTAATGTAGTAGACTAGTCAGATTTATTGAATTGGATTGGATTGAATTGAATTTGAATTGACTTGACCGAATAAATTACTTTTTATGCCAAATCTAAAACCCAACATTAAATTTGTTTTTTTTTCCAACTATAAATGAGTTAGCAAAGTAAGATTAAAAGCAATTTCATTGAGATTATAAATGGTACATGAAGAACTCCATGAGAATTTCCACTTGCCACTTGTCTTTTTATAATTAGTCCATACATTTTTATAATTTTAGTTTTAATTTTTTAACTCAACTAACTTTAAATCCCTCTATTTCATATTAAATATTAAGTATAGTTTTAGAATTTTAAATTTGTTTCATTTTAAGTATTGTTTTGTATTTCTAATATAGTTTTTTGATAAAAAAAATTAATTTTATCCTTATTATTTTATTGTAGTGAATAATAACCAATGTTTAGTATATTAATGAGATATAAAAGAAACAAATCAAATGTTTTTTTAGTAAATGTGCAAAAAATTTAAACTACATCTAAAATAAAATAGAGGAAATATTGTTATATTAATTGTGAAAGATTCTTAAGAGTTTTTCACCCAATGAGAGTGCTCTAAGATATAGTATGGGCGTATGGCAAAACCTACACCAATGGTAGTTCGAGACGTGATAAAGTTGGGATCATCGACATTATATTATTATATTAACAGAAAAACAAAGCCCATTCTTTTAGCGGTCTTATCCAAAAAATATTTTTCAAGCCTCACTCTAACTCTCACTTCCTCACTTATCGGTATCATTTATACTCTCTCCGTAATCATTTATACTCTCTTCGTTTCATAATATAAAATATTTTATAGTTTTTTTTTTGTTTTAAAATATAAAATGTTTTCATATTTCTATGTAAATTTTTACTTTATTGAATATTGTGTGACCAATAGTACCATGTAGTTTTTTTCATGATTGGTTAAATTATTTTTATTTATGTAGTAAATAAAACTTTTTAGAATAAAAATAACGTTTTTAATATGCATGTTTTGGCTAAAACATCTTATATTATAAACAGAGAGAGTAATATTATTTCCTCTTTTTCTATTTAATAAAGTGTTACTAATCAATGAATCATTACTATTTTCTTATTTTGGGGATAGGTTTTGTTTCGGTTGTCGACATGCTTACACAATTTTTGTGATCCACTGATGCATTAGGACCTAGAAGGCATTAATAACAGATATTTTTTGTCTAAAGATATTTTGGATTGGGTTATTATGAGAGAATTCTAATCCATGACAGTAAGAAAGAAATATTTTTATTATTTCACTTTCTCGAATTATTAAAAAAAAAAAAAGATACAATTAATTAAATTTATTTACAATTGTCTAAACTACTAAACCAAATAACTAAACCAGTAATTAAATCACTATACAAATAAACCCGATCTATATAATTGATATTATATAAAAACGATCAATTTAGAGATGGTAAGGTTATGGAGAGTTTGAGTTTTGGCTTAAGAATTGCTATGAGTCATATAGAGCATTAAACATATCTACATATATATTTTATTAGAAACTCTTTCCAAATTAATCTAACACGTTTAGATTGATAGATCAGAGTTACAGACAATCACCTTCGTGATCTGAACCTGATACATTCTCATTACAACAACACACCGAACAAATCTGAACTCTTTCAGAACATTCAACTGTTCTTTTCTATGCTACATAACTACCACAAACAAAGGAACTAAACTTATTTCTAACTACTATAGCATTTGCTCCAGTTCACTCATTTATTCACTCACCACACTCATGCTCCTTCCCTTAGATATACTTAGGGATACGCGCCTAGCACGTCGATACCGCAAAGGTTGCGGTAGTTTACTATCTCACTCCTAGCGCTGCTCTGCTCTAGTTCCTAACTTTGAACAAGTTAGTCTTATCTAGTTTCATTAAGGCTTTTTATCTTTTTTTGGCCTGCGAAGCTATCTTCCCCAAGCTATTGTAAGTATACTATGTTCCAAAATGGTTACAGGAATTCACATTTTATCAAAAAAAAGAAACCTATGAGAAACTAACCTCCGCATCATATGTAGCATAAGCGAGATCGTCTTTAGCTTTACTTTCAGAGTTACTCTAGGATAATTATTGCCAAACCAAGAATCGGTTTCAGAGGCATATATCAATATTTCAACATAGAATCAAAAATATTATTCTTTTCATGGTGAAAACAACAAGCAAGAAATCAAGAACATGTGATCCAGTTCTGCTACTGTTTCACATTAACCTTGAAGAAAAACAAAATTTTACCGGCTGGGAAAATCTAAACAACTCGAGTTTTCCATGGCTTGTAATTCGTATGATCGACCAAAATCACTTGAAATGGACCATCTGCAAAAACAAAGGGGGCAAAAGAACAAAGACGAATTTGCTATAAAAATCAAAAATTTGGCAAAACCCTAAGAACCGTGAAGAATCCAGGTGCTGATAGACGCCGAGAAAACAGCTCCGATCATCCGTACCGGTTCGGAAACATAACCAGACTGGTTTTATTATACCCGTATTATCTCACTAATAGAACGCGGGCCATTATAGTTTTAAATTCCGCTTTACGGGTCAGTTTTTGATGTTAGGCCCAACTCAGTTCATCGGTTACATATTAATATATTTTTTCTCACGATAGATTTTTCCAGACCTCTTTTTTTTTTATAAAGTAGAGATTTTTCCAACCTTTACCACCTCCAATTTATTCGTCGCGACAATCGATCGTAAGTAACCAATCAGCATAATGGTCTTGTAATAAAAGTAAGTACTCTCTCCGTTTAGGACCGGTCCGGCATTTTCAGACGCACTAAGCAAATTGTTTTAAAAAAATCATACTTGTTTAAGATTTTTTTTTTAAGCCAAAGAATTTTAATAATAAAATTTATAAAATTTTAATAATTCAATCCATTTAGGTAATATACCTTGTTAAGTAAAAACTCATCAATATTGTTAAAAGAATGCCAACAAATCTTGTTTTGATAAAACAAAACCTATAATAAAAATATTTATACAAAATAGCTAAATTTTTTTTATCTAAAATATGTCCCCTAATTATTATATGTCCTAGGTCATGGCCTCAATAGCTTGGGCCGGTATGCCTCTGTTTTTCTTTTGTTTCAAAATATAAGATATTATCATATTTATATGTAACTTTTAAATTTATTGAATCTTGTATGATCAATAGTATTTTGAAATTTTGTTACAATTAGCTAAATTATTTTTATTTTATATATTAAATTATTTTTTTAAAATAAAAATAACTTTTTAATTTCTGCAATCTTAGTTAGAATATCTTATATTTTGAAACATACGAAGTATTAGTTACAATCAGTTGCTGACATAAAGGTGTAAAATGATGATACTCTTACCATTCCACAAAAAGTATGGTTTTGACATATTTTATACATATTTAAAAAGTAATATAAATATACAAACATATTTTTTTTAATATCTCTAGTTAAATTATAACTAATAACTCATTTAAAGATTATTGATTTTGAATAAATTAAAATTCTGAAAAAATTAAAAATTTTATTTAAAATATAAAGCAATTTTACAAAAAAAAAAAATTACTTACATTTTTTTGTGAAACGGAAAAGTTATGATTTAAATTAAATATACTTTGTGTAGTAGTTTCCAAGATCCAAACTAACTACTCGTATTCGCCATTACACAAATGCTGCAATATGTTTAAAATTAATCGAGAAAAGAAAAACAACACAACTTCTAGAATCTGTATTTTTTTGGTCATTAACTTGCAAAATGACAAAATGATTGAAAGACATGGTGATGACTGATGATTCATTTCACTATTTTGCGAGTTCCCAAAAATACTTTAATTTATCTTATGTATAATAAATGTTTATTTTTGTAACCCAATAATACTCTTCAATATTATATTAAATTCCTACGTTTTACTCACTGTTATTCTCATCAGTTTTTCTAATTGATCATAACTCATAAAAAGTTAACATGGAAAAAAAATCAAAGGAAATTTGTAATAGAAATATGAATATTGTATTGATATAAAACATTTCTCACTTACATCTACTATTATTAGTAGACCTTGCTTGAAACATAGATGTTAAACTGAGTTTGAGGAATAGCAGCAGTAAAATGACAACATTAGTTTTAACTTCTCAACTAAAGGTGAAAGGTCAAAGAGATATAAAGATCAAATGAGAAACCTTGACAAGCCAACTTTATCACCAGTTTCTTTAACATCACGTTCATTCTGCTCTTTGTACTCTCTGAAACTGAATCTTCTATACTTGTTTGGATTCCCGAAGCATTCGATCTCGGTTTCGAGATCAGGACATACGAAGAAAGCTATCGACAGTCTCTCAATATTCACCGAAGAAATCACTCTATGTCTCACGCTCTGGTACACTCCATTACTCACTGCCTGTAGCATATATGAACATTATTTTTATTTTATTTTTTGTCGTATATGAACATAATTAACGACCACAAACATATATATATATATATTTAATTATCAAAAAGAAAAAAAAAGATATTAGCATTTGAGTTATAATATTAATTTTTTTTATAGGTTGGTTTCTGCAACTGTCAACTCTTTCTTATTAATTAAGTTCACTTAGATTTTTTTTATAAAATGATTTAGATTCAGAACCTTTTGTCTACAACCAAAAATCTTGGCCCTTGATAATTTTCTAAAAGGTTTAGGGTTTCCCCTGAATCTATGCTTGTGATCCATATGATTTATAGAGAAACCATCTCTATACAATTACGTACTTTTTTTTGATAAAAGATGGTTTCTCTATAAATCAAATGGATCACGTACTTAATAACTGTATTAAAAAATAATTGAATAACAGAAAAAATTTGATCACACAAGAGAATTTTAAGTGGCGCATAATTAAGCATATGCGTCTTGTAATGTATTAATCAAAATTTTTCTTATAACACTACCTCTCGTAACATTTTATCTATGTGTACTTTAGTTTCTGTAAATCATCGGATTGCATTCTACTCATATTATGATTTAGAAGCGTAGAAGTTATTAGTAATGGTGTTGCTAAATGAGACAGGGATATAGTTAACGTTAAAATTAAGGACTCGAACGTTTGAATATGAACAAAAGGTTGAAGTTAATTACCTGAAACATATCGCCTATGTTCACCGTAAGGGCCTCCGAGCAAGGTTTTACACCAATCCATTGTCCATTTTTTTGCAATTCTAATCCTCCTATTTGATCTTGAAAGAGTATAGTGAGGAAACTTGTATCGGTATGAGGAACCAAACCAAACACTTCAGAACCAAAAACACGAGGATGGTACTTATTAAGCCTTAGAAAACTGTTTTTTAGCTCCCAAATGTTTTCAAAATACTTGGAGTTCACGTTCACTTGTTTCCCCAGTACTTCACATATCATTTGCGCCACTCGAGTTATCTCTTGCACATACATTTCAACGGTTTTTCTGTAAAAAGAAAAAAATATAAATTTATAATGTAACGTTTCTATTCATCTATATTTATGTAAGATAATAATAATATATGATCTTGAATTTATGTATAACTACAGATCGATCTCTATATATAAAACTTATCAAAGTTTTCCTTAAAAATAAAAGAATTATAAGTGTTGATATATATAAAGTTACACGCTTGTGACTGTGAACCTTAATTAGTCTTCCAAAGAACCATAACAATTTCATTCCAAAGTTTATCATGAAACTGAAGGGAAAAGGACCACCTAAGAATTTTGCCCCGAAAGAAAATCACTAATCAAATTAGTCTAACTATTATATATATTCAAGAAAAAACTTAAGAAAATTCTAGAATTATAGGGTTTCATGAGACAGAACTCAATCAATCATATTAAAAATCTTATAATTACAAAACCTGAGGTTGTTGCAATCATCAGAAGACTTTGAAATCTCTGAAAGAGTGATGTGAAACGCTTCCGACAAGGAGTACTGAGCGGGAGAAGTGGCGTTAGGGTTTCCCCACCGGTAACTACTCTTCGATAAGTCCGAGAAATTTTCTAGGACTTTCGCAGAAAAGGGTAAGTCAAAGAGTTTCTTCTCTTCGAGAAACATCATCTCAAAAACTTCTTTGGGAATTCCATGGCTCACAATTTGGAAAAATCCCCACTCTTTAGCTGCATCAACCATTTCTGTCACACATCTTTTGCGTTTGACATCCTCGCCACTAGTTAGATGGCTGAGATCAATCACTGGAAGCTTAATGCCTGCGGTTAGGATCGTTGATGTGTTTGTGTTGCTATCACTAGTTGATTTCTTAAAGGAGCTTCCGAAAATCGAGCATAAATTTTTCATAAAGGGAGGTTGAGAAGCCATGTAAAAGCTATGGTTAAAAAGAAATGAAATTTGGGATGGGACTCTTTTCTATGCGATTTCTATCTTTTGCTTTATATTGATATAAGAGGAAACAACCCTTACCCTCTATTTATAGATATAAATTTCATGTGTCGCTATCCAATCTTCTGTAGCTGGAAGCAAATTATTAAAGGAGTCGTATACTGTTAGCTAGAGAAATGATTAAATACATTTAGGATTGATGCACAAAAACAACATGTGTTTTCTTAAAGAGAAGAAATTTCAAACGTATGTGAGCATTACACATAGTTTAATCTGTGATTTTTATGTGGTGAGACGTAGATTTTTGTTTAGCGTGTGATCTTTCACGTTATTGATGGGTTTACGATGATTTCAAAATTATACATTAGCTATTATCAAAATATATATTTTTATGTTAAAATTATAAAAATATTTATGGTCACGCATAAGTTACAAATTCCGTAAGACCTATATATATAGTCAATTATTTTAAAGAATATTATAAAATGATAATATATTATATATGGTGCAATAATTACTTGTTCGTAACATGCCGTTCAAACAAACAGAATTAAGTGCAGAAATCTTCCTATTTAATTTCGAAATATATATATATATATATATATATATATAAAGGGCCTACGAAAATTTCGACAAGAAAAGGAAGTGTATTAATTTCTTTTTATGTAGATCCATAAATATTCGGAGGTCGATATGTGTTGAGAAAGTCCATGGTGACTCTATTAATTAATGACTTGATGGAGCATTTATCATAATTTCTCAAACTAATGAAAATGAAACCATGTGTTTATGTCTATTTTCTCTTTCATTCCCTAAAGATTTTTTTTAGAAAATAAACAACAGAGAATATCCCAAGAAAACTCTTGAAAGTCCTAAATAGCGACATAAATATATGTGTGAATTTTAAAATTCATTTTATATAAATTTTAATATATAATCCGTACATTGCAAAAATCTTTTAAATGGCTATCAAGTCTTTCCGTATCTTTTCGCCTGTTGTGTCACTCATGTCGACAGGTCTTTGCTTGAAATATGGGGGACTCTTCTTGCGCTTTAGCCTCCCCTTTGGAATTTTATGTATTTAAATTCTTTGTCCAAATCTTCTTTAAATAAAAGAAAAACAAATTTGAAAAGTCAGATGTTACTACTAGTATCCGTTTACTCAATTTGGCGGCGGTTTGCTTGCCAAAAGTTGAACCGGTATAAAATCTAATCCAAACCGGATTTTCGTCATAGGTTAGTTAGGCTGAACCGATCGGATCGGATTTTAAACTGAGGTCTGTTTTTAATATCGGCTTGGTGGGGGTATTTTTTAATCTTTCGGAAGGTTACAAAAATTGTGACTAAATTCAACCCTTGGGAATGATTTATCTAATTTGCTTCGGTTTAATAATTATTTCAATATTTTGGGTATATTTGCAGTTTTTTTCCCTAAAATTATAATTTGGACAATTATAAGAAAACTGTGTTTAAGTTTTTTTTTT
>VBRH01000451.1:12930-24437 GCA_014578085.1 Cardamine resedifolia | reverse complement strand
AAAAAAAAAAACAACAACGAAGCATGATATGGCAAAGACGTGGTCTCCACTCTCTCAAAAAACCCCAACAGATTTTTTTTTTGTTTGTAGCAATGTCGCCGGAAAAACCAGACGTCTTCTTCCTTGTGACCTATTTCTTCACCTTCATGATGATCAGAATCTACCCTAAATCTCCCAAATTAGCCATTGCATTGGCTCACAAAGCTCTCTAGTCTCTTAACTCTCACAACTCAAAATCTCCCTTCTATGTAATTCTCCTCCTCCTCCTCTTCTCCTTTCATTTTCTATCTGTACTGTATTGTCAAATGCGATCACAAACCTCTACGAAACCTTCAATGAAACCTTCCATTGCTTCTTCCTTCTCCGTTAGATCCTCCGTCTCTTTCTCGTCTCACTCAGCAATGGTGGAATTGAAACAGAGGATCTTAACTTCTCTCTCTAGGCTCGGTGATCGCGATACTTATCAGATCGCCGTCGAGGATCTTGAGAAAGTCGTCGTCTCCGTTTCCGATTCTCCCGAAATCCTTCCGGTGCTTCTCCATTGTCTTTTCGATTCCTTCTCCGATCCTAAAGCTCCTGTGAAGAGAGAATCTATACGGCTCCTCTCCTTTCTTTGCCTCTCTTATTCCGATCTCACTTCTTCTCAGCTCGCCAAAATCATCTCTCACATCGTCAAGCGTCTCAAGGACGCTGATAATGGCGTACGTGACGCGTGTCGTGACGCAATTGGTTCTCTCTCTGCGCAGTTTCTCAAGGAGGATAATGGAAACTGTGTTGGGTCTTCGTTGGTGGGGCTTTTTGCTAAGCCTTTGTTTGAGGCAATGGCGGAGCAGAATAAAAGCTTACAATCTGGTGCTGCGATTTGTATGGGGAAGATGGTGGATTCAGCAACGGAGCCTCCTGTTGCAGCTTTTCAAAAGCTGTGCCCTAGAATCTCCAAGCTTTTGAATAGCCCCAATTACATTACTAAGGCTTCACTCTTACCTGTTGTTGGAAGCTTGTCTCAGGTTTGTGCAATGTGGTTTATCTACAAAAGTTTCAATGCCTTAAACTTTTTTTTACTTAGATTGAGATTCATTGCTTGAATGTTGGAATCTTGATATATGTAATCTAGGAATGTTGCTGTGGTACTACTGGACTAGAGAAATGACATGAAAGCAGATTGGTGTGTCTAAATTTCGTTGTTCATCTCTGTTCTGCTTGATGGTCAAATCTACTGGGTCTTCTTTATTAATAACATATTTTGAGCTATGAAATTCTTGCAGGTTGGAGCTATTGCACCCCAGAGCTTGGAATCATTGCTAAACAGCATTCATGAGTGCCTTGGATGTACGGATTGGGTTACTCGTAAGGCAGCTGCTGATGTCTTAATCTCCTTGGCTGTCCATTCTAGCAGTTTGGTTGCAGACAAAACAGATTCCACTCTTACAGCTCTTGAGGCCTGTCGTTTTGATAAGGTACTCCGATTTCATTTCTTTTCAGTAAGACTTTGCTTCTAGTCCTACAGTCACATTAATCTCTTTGAAGAAATGCCTCTGTACTTTTTCGGGATTTACCATTCTTAGCTTATAACAGTTCGCTACTTAGCTATAGCGATAGTTTTATCTTGAGATTGTCCTGGAAGAGGAATTTTTGGTCAATATCTAAGGTTAGAAAGAAGATTGACACTAGAAAAAGAAACACAGATTACTCTAATGGTCATGGAAAAAATAGCTCTTTCCGTTCTATTTCCTTGTTTCTAGAACTTTATGTGTATGCTGATAGTAATAGCTGTATTTAATTGTTCTGATCGACTAAACAGAGCCAAAAGTATATGAGCTAGATTGAAAATAAAGCTTGGATAGCAATAGCGGATGTTTGTTGGACACAGTTATTTTCCTATGGGCTGAAAGAATTTGCTTAGGCATATTTTTCTTTGCTGCCACGTAGAAACAATAATATAATTAGATCGAGCTACTTTGATATATATATATATCTCCATATCATCACTACTTAAGATGGGAAACTACTAGCCTGGAATCACGTTGTTACTTTTTCCTACATTTTTGTTTTGCATAATTCCGACTAGTGGCTATATTTGCTTCGGTTTGCAGATAAAACCTGTTAGAGAGAGCTTGTCTGAAGCACTAAATGTCTGGAAGAACATTGCCGGGACATCTGATGACCAGAAGGATGTGTCATCTGAGCAATGCATGCTGGAAAAGAATGGAGAAACCGATTCAATTGCATGTGAGGGAGTGGGAACACTGATGCAAGGCTCTTCTGATGGGTTGAGCAGTAATTCAGATTCCATTTCAAAAGCAGTGCTCATTTTGAGGAAGAAAGCTTCTCGGTTGACTGGCAAAGATCTTAACCCAGAATTTTTCCAGAGACTGGAAAAAAGAGGTTCTGGTGATATGCCAGTTGAAGTTATTCTCCCCTGTAGGCAAAAAAATTCGTCGAACTCAAACACAGAGGATGAATCAGATGCCAATACTTCAGGATCGAGGAGTATGTCAAAAGGTTTGTGCAGAACATCTGGTGTCCATCCCAAACAAAGACATTTTGGAGATTTTGCAAGAGACAAATGGGTTGATGAAAGAATGAACGGAGGTGAATCACGGTTGAGAGCATTTGATGGAGATCAGACCGAAGTAATCCAGGTGGACGCATCTGAAAACAATGGGAATTGGCCACCTTTACAGAGACAGTTATTGCACTTGGAGAGACAACAAACCCACATAATGAATATGTTGCAGGTACTGTTCCCATTCAGATCAATATAGTGATTTGCTTTGATGCAGTATCACTCTTAAAAAGTAACTTCTTTATCATTGCAGGATTTCATGGGTGGTTCACATGACGGCATGATAAGTTTGGAGAACCGTGTTAGAGGTCTTGAGAGGATTGTAGAAGAGATGTCAAGAGAAATGTCCATACAAGGTAAGTATAACTGCTTGATCCGAGCTGTTAAAAAATATCCATTTGAAGAAAGTTATGTTTATTAACTCCAAAAATGTGATTTGCTTCAGGTGCGAGGGGAAAGGCGGCTGCATCATGGAGGTCTGATGTAGATGGATGGGATAGTCCTAACTATGGAGCTTCTTCGAGAAACACTCAGACCAGTACAAGAAGGACACGTGGCACTGGTCCTACTGAGCACTCAGGAAACAGCAGAAGAGCTTGGGACAAAAGCTCTGTACCTATTAGACTAGGTGAAGGACCTTCTGCTAGAAGCGTATGGCAAGCTTCAAAAGATGAAGCTACTCTTGAAGCAATACGTGTGGCTGGAGAAGACTGTGGAACATCAAGGAATAGGCGAGTATCTCTTCCCGAAGCAGAAGCAATAATGGACGAAGATGATGATGACCGTGGAGGACAAGAGCGAGACCCTGTCTGGACTTGTTGGAGCAATGCGATGCACGCACTCCGAGTTGGTGATACCGATTCTGCATTTGCTGAAGTATTATCAACAGGAGACGATCTTTTGCTTGTCAAGTTAATGGAAAAAACCGGTCCCGTTCTTGATCAACTATCGAATGATATTGGAAACGAGGCTATCCATTCTATTGCACAGTTTCTCCTGGATCATACTCTGTTTGATATCTGTCTATCTTGGATTCAACAGGTAATAAAAGATTCTCCTTTTTTCTCTTTCCGAGATTCATGTTTTTTTACCACAAATCGCTCTGAATTAACCTGATCGTAATATATATCAGCTGCTAGAAGTAAGCGTAGAAAATGGAGCAGACTTTATGGGAATACCATTGGAGTTAAAGAAGGAGCTTCTGTTGAATTTACATGAAGTTTCTTTGACAACAGCTCCTCCTGAGGACTGGGAAGGTCTAGCTCCTGACCATCTTTTGGTCCAGTTAGCATCTAACTGGACCATCGAGCTTCAACATTTCGACCCGTAAATAAAATGTTCGAAAAAAAACATTACACTGTACAGATTCTTTTACTTGTGAATCAGTAAAAAACAACAGTGTTCTTCATTGAATATGATCCTTTTAAGTCAATGAAAGCTACTATACATCTGATCATAGTGATCTTCTCTTAAGACTATCTGATTAAAACAAGACTGTTTATTTCTCAAACTCATTTTTTTCCTCCTACGTGTTTAGGAGTTGTTTATTTTGAAAATTATGGAAACACTTTCCAATTAATATAAAAAAAAATGTTTTAAAAAATGAAAGCTATTATACAAATAAAATTAATAAATTCCAGTAACCCAAAGCAAATTATCTGATTAAAACAGGGAAACTAATCTCTCGACTAATATATCTAAACCCCAATCATACAAAATTTATCATATATAGTAGTCTGAGGTTCGAGCAAGTTTGTAACAGAAGCAAAGAGAGAAATACAAAACAACAACACTAAACAAATAAAATAAACATTTCAACCATTTCTAATTAATGTTCTTCATAGTGAAGTTTTAAAACGCAACAAAACTCTCATGATTTTCATTTCTAAAATCCCTAATCAACCCACCTGACCGATTGAATATAAAATCTCGGTCATTCATTCGAGCGTTTAGGGCCGAGTCGCCATTTTCTGCTCACGGAAATGTCCCATCATGCGGACCGTAAAACTCAGTTTCTGTGTATTCTGCTTTTGGTACGGAAACGGAAGTCATTCTTGTTCATCTGTGAGATCTTAAGCGTCAAAGAGATATAGCCTAAAGCAGCAATGGCATAAAACACTTTGTATGGAGCCAACTCTAGCCCAGAGAAGAAGCAGTAGTAGCCGGCGAGAAGATAGATATGATGGGGACGGAATTGTTGTCCCGAGAGAGACGGGAAAGAGCGTAGGATGCTTGACTCTGGTCTCGAGTTCAGTATTCCGTGAAAGATTAGGCCAACGCAGAGAGCCGAGTCAGCAAACCAAGGGAAGCGTTGTCCCGTTCCAATCCGCTGCAAGAAGATTCCGTTAAAACATCAGACATGCCATTTTATCAGGTATTGGAACATGTTTAAAATCACTTTCCCTAGTTGAATCAGAGTCAATTGGCTTTCAATTCTCTATTGTGGACGTGGAAGTAGTACCTGAAACCAAGCGGCAAGAGAGGGTACGAACATCAAAGCTGCAAGGAGATGCAATATTAGTAGGCTGTGCCTGCGGTTGAAGATGTCTGATTGTGTCTCAACGAATGACTTTTCAGACAAGTCTCCAGATGCAGATTCCTGTCTGCTTGAGGGATGTCGAGTTTTATGCTCGGCTTCATTTTTCTGATCAGATGATTCCAGCCTCCTCGATGCCATCATAATACTTCCATGAAACAAAGAATGAAAACAACCATCAACCACTGGTTTCTGATTCATGATTGTCTTCTCTTTATCTGAGTTTGAATTTTTCTGGATCAAACATTAGTTTTTTTTTACTGAGTAACATCATTTTTGTTTGTGTAATTTTGAGGCATATTCCTAACTCAAATTACAAGATTTGGAAAGAAAGAAAGCTTGCTTACCAGCACATGGAGTTATGGCAGCAAAGGGCATCAGAAGCAAGGAGTACAAAAAGACCCAAAGCCGGATGAACAAAGGACACTAAGGTAACAGCGACTAGTGTCATAACAATGGTTGCGTTGAGCTTCAGAATTCGGATTGCCTGCTTCAAGAAACAGAATCTCACTAACTCATTCTGATGATACAACTTAGCCAAGCCAAGATGCTAAACTAAGAGTACATGTCTTTCATGTTAAGCAAGGAGTAGGAGAGAGATGGAGCGAAGCAGAAAAGCAAACCTTTAAACAGACGAAACTGGAAGCAAGTATAGAAAACCAATGAAGAAAAGTATGAGAATAGTTTCTTTCCATAGCTTGGCACCTGATACCCATTGACACTTATTCAGTTATTTGTGGACAGAGTTTAGTAGTTTCACATTAAACCAAAAAAAAAAGTGATGAAAGCCAAGCACTTACCTTGACTTAACAGTAGTGTGGACGAGGGCCAATGCTTGGAAGACAAATTTGGAGACAATAATTAACACACTGATGAAGGCATTGGCCAACAAATAGCAGATCAACGAGACCACGGGGAAGCTTGTGAGAGGAGGAATTGGTTGAGCCATTAGGAAGGAGTACAAAAAAGAACATATAAGAGGGAAAGCAGCTAGAAGCAGAAATGGAGATGGCATTTCTAAGTTGTACTCTACAGCAGAAAGCAATGGTGGCACCGATAGTTTGTTGTCCCATTGATTTGCTTGCCGCATAAGAGCAAACAATATAACGGCAAATGAGAAGCCAACTATCTGCAACATAAGACAGCACGTGAAGGAAGATTCAATAACTCATAAAAATGCTACCTCGTATCCAAAAAACAAAAGATTTATCAATGGAAGTCTTGCCGCACATGACACACATGCACTGTAATAAGTTTATGTAGCACACTACTATTAAATGCATACTTGGTATAATGTCAATGCATACATCTGATGCTCAAGAGGTTAGAGATAAAGCTACCTGAGGACCATTTAGAAGTACAAATCTGCTGGACATAGCAGGAGCAGAGACATGAATGCTTGCGGTGTATGAGCAATGAGGGTCAACCTGTACAAGGGAATGGAAAGGGAAGAAACATTTGAGTTTTCTGTTTCAGTGAGGATAACAGAGACTAGCTATGTCTAAGAGAATTCTGACCAGTAGCATAACGGTAGTTTTCTCAGAACTCTGAGAACTCCAAAGTGCTGGTGAAGAATCAATAACTATTGTCTCACTGTAGAGATTTGGAAAAACATGAACTCCAGAAGCAGAATCCCAGGCAAGAGCAACAGGCGGGAAACAACGCAATTTGCAAAGCTCTGAAAGTTGAACAATGTTGGGTGAATAATATAATAATAAAAGAGCTATCAATGATCAGGTCTATGATAAAGATAAGGGGAACAGAATTGTTCCAGATACTGACTAGAAGATTAATAGCCAAAACTATGAAAGAAAAAAAACTACTAAAAGAAAGATCTCTAGGATTCAAGAGAGGGTTTTAAATTCTTACTATCCTTGTCCAAGTCTCCTGTCTCGCCATCTGGTAAACCAAAAGTTTTAATTCCACATCCAGCAGTTTTCAGAGACAGTGTTGTGGGCAGTAGACCTAAGCTGCTAGCAAACGATAGATTGTAAGCCAGAGGATGGTCCTCCTTCAAAAATATTTCCTGCAGAAAAGTAATCGAAAACTGAAATCAGTTAATCAACGATTTCATTAGCTTAGTTTTGAAAGCACTGGAGATGCAAAGGAAGACTGGCCCCTTTTAAGAGTGACAACCTTGCCGCCAAAAAAAAAAAAGAGTGACAACCTTTGCCCAGTACGTGGATAAGAGCATTGATTGAGAGGAGACCTCCATGGCCCCTTCCTCAGGATTAAAGAACTGCCCAACTGCCATGGAAACTGCTACAGGAGGTTTACCAGAAACAGCCTGTGCAAGAAAAGGTCTCATTTCAGTTACACGCTTTTCGTCATTCAAAACTTCTATAATTTGAAAGAAAACAAAGGTATCAAGGTGAGACAATACTTCGCGAGGAGCAACTGAGATAGTCAAGAATCTGAATCCATGCATGTCTTCAGGCCCCAGCTTCAGCACTGCAGATGGGGGAGCTTGCTCGGTCTGACTCCCTGGTTCCGACTAATAAACACACACACAAAGAAAAATCTAATTAAAGAAAATGCTTATCTGATAATCTTTCATCTACAAATATGAAGACAACAAGCACACATGAAATAAACATTGAGATTTGAGAGAATAAACAAATCCAGCAATGATGTAACTGATCCCCTAAATTACTTTGGCAGCCAGGAATCCAGAATAACGTACCTGTTTTGGTGCAGGACCTGCCGGAATGAGAACCATCTTTGATGTAACTTCTTGAACCCTTTCACAAACCGGTAATTTTGAATTTGACTTCTCCTTCTCAGGCCACAGATGGAGTCTTACTCCAGAACAAGGCGCCAGATTTGTAACAAAGATAAAGTTGTCCTTTCCATTTGACCCCTATTGTACAGAAAATGTGTCATGGGAGATCGATATTGGCATTTAAGTGTTATACAAGTCAAAAAATGGTATCACTAAGGGAATACTATCAGCACAGACCAATAATTCTATGTCCAACCAGCGCCTTCTTCCGTCCATTGCTAAAATCGTAACAGTACTTGTTTGTATGTATAGATCCCTATCGAGAGCATCATCCCTCCAATCCAGGGCACACGTAGATAGTTGGGATTCAGAGCCTGGAAAGATAGACAGCACAATGTTAAGAGAATACATGTACTCACCAGTAATATGGACACCTAATGAAATTGTTCCCGTAACTGAAATTTGCCTCAAAAATTGTTTGATGGATAAGATATCTCCAGCTTTGTATACTCGTATTACTTGACAACGTTTACTGATGGAGGTTAATAACTCCGAAGATCAGAAAAGCTTATAACTCTTTAATACAAGGAATTTATATCCTTTCTTTGAGGACTTCAAGTCTAAGATATACATATGTTCAGGGTAGAGATGGCATTATTACCCTTTGAAGCCAACATGGGTAACTCATGGGAGACCTTCATGGGTGTCATTCCATTGAAACTTTGAGCTAATGCACTTTGAAGCATTCTAGTCAGAACCCTAAGTCTTTTTTGAGTATCAGAAATTGGCTGACTAGTTTTTGAGTCCACCAAACTAAGAAGCGTATGTGAAACCTGCATTGCATGCAAATCTTCAAATTCATTGAACATGGCAATTTCCAGATTACAAACGAGGTAATTTTTTACCTACTTGAACAACCAATTGGTTACACCACAGAATAGCTTGGTGTTCCATTGATAGCCACACGTTTTTCATGCTTGTACTACTTATCATAAAGCCGTGACTTGAAGGGACAATGCCATCAAGTGACTCTAACTTTGATCGCACCTGAGGCCAAAGGAAAAATCTTAAGCCTTAAGAAAAAATCAAATCTCATCCCAATGAAACTAAAATGCAATCAAAGAAAGCACCACGGCATAAACAACGGAGCAAGCAACAGAATAAATCAAAATACTGGTGGATATTTTCTGACCTGATAGTCATTGTAGCCACCAGCAATGGATACAACAACAACTCCAGATAGTAATGGGTCAGACACATACCCTCCCCCAGGGGATGTTTGAACTTCATACCCTTTTTTCCATTCTCGGTTCACTTGAGCAAAGTAGTGCCCCAAGGATGGCTGCAATGCCAGCGGAGGTGATCTGGATGAAATTAGTTACATAAAAACCTAACCATGGCTGTTTGGCGAGTAAAACTTGTTAAGCATGAAGAGAATTTACTGGTGTGGGCTTGAGAGTGTTAAAATTGTTTGCACAGCTGATTTCCGCAAACGAGGATGGACTGCAGCAGCTCTGGCAACAAAACCACCCATAGAATGGCCAACCAATATTACATTATGTGGTAAGTTACTGGACGCAGCGGCACCTTCTCTTTCTCTGGTATCATGAGATTCCTTATATTGATCCAGAATCTGAAGAGAATAAGTGGATATGCTCTATAAGGGATAAAAAAAATAGACAGAAAATCACTCGAAAACAAGACTAAAATGCAGTATATGCTCTATTATATTCAGCAAAACTATCAAAAATTCCTACCCTATGAATGGCATACACGACATATTCAGTGTGCTCCTCAAGTATGCGACCATCCATTGCAGAATGTTCACCTTCAAGATCCACAGCAAACCAATCTAGTCTGTTGTTGTACTGACTAGACAAATCATAGTCTACAGACTCCGTATCTGTACCGTCCCCATGGAAAAAAGAAGCTTCCTGGTAAAACGTGGGCTCAAAAGGACCCCCCTGATATGCTCTATCAGATTCTGCTGCCACAGACCTGACCTGTATGAAGAACATAAGAAACATGGTCTATAAGGAGATATTTTAAAATACTCAATCCTTTTTATAGTAGGAACATTTAATTCATACAAGATTACTAAAAACGGGTTTTCACAATTGCAGAAATAAAGTCAAGAAAAGGAGGATCCTTTAACCTGCTTGTAGCTACCGGCATTGCCTGGGATAAAAAGAATAGGAACTCCAGTAAGTTTCTTAAGATGCTCCTTGAAGTCAATCTTCCTCCAGCCTTCATGGTAAAGATAAAGTCCATATCTTGCAGAAGTTGCATCGTCCGTCACAACAGAGATAGGAATATAAGTAGGATACATGTAAGTCATAGTACAACCATTCTTTATAGGCTTTAGCAAACCTAACAAAGCCGAAATCCCAATCCACGCCGCTAAAATCACTACGCCAACTATCCTCAGCCTTGGTCTAAACCCTTGACAGCTCAAATCTAATCTTACACCACGCATTTCAATCAGCCGTCTATATATATATATATATAAGTGCCAAAACCTTGAATTGTGTCAAGATCGTGAAGAAGAATACACCTAATCAAGGAGAAGATTTTCAGATTTCAAAACCCAAAATCGAGTTCAAGGATTCAAAATTACTATCGAAAATCAGAAATCAAAAGCTATTGTGGTCGAGTCTCACCAACAAGCTTTGATTTTTAAGCAAAGAAAACAAAAGTTTGAAGAAGAAGAAGAAGAAGAAGAAGAAGTGTTTGGAAAATAAGAAAATAGATCAAGTAATAATGAAGACATGTGCCAGTCCAAAAGAAAAAGTAAATAATTAATTAATTAAATGGAAAACTATTTTAATTGGAAATTAATTTAGTTTTCATATTATTAAAAATAGATAATTTTACTTTCAGCAATTATGATAAGAATTATTCTGATCCTATAATATATATATTTTTAGTATTTAACTGATTCAAACAAATGATGAGCCATAAACAGTAAAGTTGAGTCCAAACTCTGAGAATATCCCAATATAGTTAAACAACCAAAAAAATTTCCACTATACATTAAAACTAGCTTAGATCTCAAATCAGCACAGTTTTTGGAACCAATTTACGAAGATGACTAGAAATGAAACAATACAAATCTAGAAACAAACAAAATTAATCAACTCAAATGAGAGCACAAAAAATGGGGATCAAATGAAACTAGTCAGAAGCTTAAAATAGTAAGAGTAGTTTTAGCAAAATGGAAGAGTAATAAATAAGGTGACCATAGGGAGCAAAAAGGAAATATTTATAGTTGGATCTCGCCATTAATGTGAAGCTGAAAAAGCTTAATTTGGTAATATCAATGAGTTATATATATTTTTTTTTTTTGGGTTTATAATCCATGATTCAGAGACGCAGAGTTATTGATGATTGAAAAACTAATCGGTCGATAAAATGGTGAGAGAAACTAATCGATGCAACAGAGGTCATACTCGTCCCTTAAATCGAGAAAGGCTAATAATCAGAGATCATGCAGTAACCGAATCCGATTTTGGGTGCTTAGAGCATCTCCAAAAGAAATCTCAAATCTTTAAATTTGAGGTTTTATGCTCTCCAAAAGAATTTCAAAACTTCAAAACTTCAAAATTTAAGGTTTCAATATTTTTAACTATATATATCTCATAATTAATTTTACTAAATTTTTTTAGTTTATCATTTTAGTCCCT